>JAIPRK010000895.1:0-105830 GCA_025469195.1 Chaitophorus viminalis
ATTCAAATTTAACAAATCCATTGTAATAATGACCTATCCTATAAACGAGGTGCACTCCACCCCCAACTGTACAGCAAAGCGAGGCCCATCCGTTTTTTTTTTTTATTATTATTATTTTTTTTTTTTTTTTTTTTTTAGGGGGGGGTATATTTTATTATTAATTGAAATCTTTCTCGGATTACACCACTCATCTGTTATTATTTTAAATTCGTAAAAATTAATTATTGTTAAAAATTTATCAGCAAAGAATAGATATATTCCATGTACAGAGTTCATATAATAGTTTAAATAATTTGAACTAGTGAACCTGCAAAAAATTACAATATTAAAATCTAAAACATTATATACATTTTCACATTGTTTTAATTAAATTTAATTATTTAATTATTATAAGTATAGTTCAAAGATTTTGAATTATTAAAAGTCGTTTACTAGTTGCATCAAATAGGTATATAAAACTAAGTATTTCATATTAAAAGTTTCATAATATGAAATATTTCATACATGAAAAACTCGGTTCAGCTATATATTATAATAATAGACATTTAAGTCATCTGACACATATTTAGACGAAACCACTACGAGACATGTAGATTATAAAGCACCTGTTATGATTTGAATGCAAAAAAAAAATTAATTGCAACATTAATTATAATGAGTTTTGACCAAGGATTCGCAGGCTTACGCGCACGTTCACCGTTCGAATTGTGAATATATTATACACCTGACATTTTTTTTTTTTTTGTAAATACGTCGTGTACCCGTACAATTTCACAACATTTAACCAACATGGCATTATTATGTACGCAAATATTTCAGATGTAAAATGTGGTTTTTTTTTTCTACCAGACATATATATATATATATATGATTTATTGTATCGAGTCGTATTTTATGTGTATGTATGGTGGAAAATAAATTGGTGTATACGCAACGTCAAAACACTGCGTTTATATTAATTTTCGAAATACCACCGCGCATACCTATTAAATGATCTAAACGCATTAGTTGTACATGCACCTACATTGTTTTCTTGTAATTGACATAGTGTATAAGCAGTTAAAACCAAGATTTCATTAAATCACCATTAAATCGGGTATCTTATACTACTGGACTTGGAAACTATTCTACGTTCACTACATAGATTGCATCCGATAAACTGCCCATTGAATAAAATGTTTTTACTCTAAAGGTATTATTGAGTGATATTCATATAACTTCTATGGATACAGATCAGAAAGCTTTTTTAAGAGCATTAGTGGATGAACAATTAAAATCCAACAAGCCCTTCAAAAACCACCTTTATAAAATATACAGTACCAAACTACCAACGTATATTTTTAAAAATTACAGACTTACTGCAGACTGTAGTCTACAGTGTATTTTAATTTCGAATGCCTTTCGGTTTTTACTTATTTGTAACAAAACGACAGTGTTTATGTATAATCATATGCAGGCGTGCACCCAGGATTTTTTTTTAGGGAGGGCTTAAATATTTTCCTATTTTCTTTATACACAAGTAAATAATTACCACAAATTATAGATGGTAATTTTTTTACTATTATTATTCTATGTTATATTATATGTTTAATCAAACATCATTGTAGTACTATATTTGAGAAAAAATGCTATAATAATATATAATTTAGTAAAAAATATAATTTTTTTTGGGGGGGGGGGCTTCAGCCCCAAAGCCTCCCCTGGGTACGCCATTGATCATATGGAATCAGTAATCATTAAACATGTAATTTCCTTTTTGGCTACAGTTGGGCACAAGCCAGCTCATGGTGACCGACTCCGAAGATAACTAAAATTTTTTTTACCAAGACCAGTAAAAAAAAATCGTTAAGTATCCACGCTAAACAATACATATTGCCCATATTGATCGTTGACACACAAACATGTGTTGCTTGCATACAACATAAATGAGTAAAACATATTCATCGTTTTCCTAACAAATAACTGTAGAAATATTTCTGTACTTGGTGATCATAGTGAATTCATAGTAAAAACGTAACAAAATCATAGTAAAAATCTAAGTCAAAAAAATAAATAAATAATCAAAGATGATAAATATATACATGTGACTTTGTGAACGTGCAAATCTGTATACATTTTTAATTTTCAATGTTCATCACAATATATAGTGATACTTATAAGTTATAACTACTTCCGCATTACAAAATATAATAAACACAAGAATAATAATTTAATAAATAGTATGTGTAGCTCATGTGGGAAGGTAAATTGAAAATTCAGTCTTGCAGTGTGAAACTTGGTCCACGCCTGCGACTGGTATTGCTCACTTTCAGCCCTTGTCAAAAAATGCACTATTTTGATTTTCTTTAAAATAATTATTTACTCTTCGATTTGATCTTATCGTAAATTTATTTGAGGTATAACTTATATATCTCTTAATTAATGAAACAAACAATTGTGAGTTGTTCTTAATATTTGCTGAAACATCAAAGATAATCTTGAACAAGATTATTGTAAAAGAAACAAAAATGTTTTAATAACATGTCATGTTACTAATCGGGCTATTTGAAGGACGGTATATAAGTAACAAACTACATCGGTTCGGATAAATAAATTTGGGTACGAATCAAAACTGTACCTGTAGCAACGTTCCCGGCGAACTGTTTTCGAATATAGTTATAATAACTTATATTCTCACTGAAAACCGTATTGACAGCGAGCGTAAAACAAACGGACAGAGATACACATGATAGCAGGGTCCGAAGACCAGTATTTGCATAACGCTTTAAGGAATAAAAAATGACCGGGACAAGACAATAGGTACGTTTCAAACGATGTTTGAGAACGAGTTTTCGGAAACGTGTAAATCAAACCGAAAGGTTGAACACCGAATTCGCCAACATGGTATTTCTATTCTTTTACAACCAGATGTATACAATTGCATGCACACAGACCGAACGGGGAACTTAATAACACGTAAGTTGAAAATCAAACAAATAGCCGTAGATACATATTTTAAAAGCACGCGTAGTATACTAGTATGTTTCAAGCACGTAATATGTATACAATCAAATCAAACAAATCATTAAAAAAAAAAAAAAAAATTAATAACTATATTAGATATTTATTCAAATGTTGCCTGTTTCGTTTTAAATAGATTAGACTTAACAATATTAGCTCGTATATTTTTCAACATATCTGTTCCTAAAATGAACGACAAAATAAAAAGATTCACCGATAAACCGATAATCACGCATATGCATCATTTTATAATATTATGTTTAACAAATAAATATACACACATATGCGAATAATTGATTGTCGGTATAGTATTAAAAAGTATGAAGGGGAAATATCTTAGATTGCATCGATCTTGTATTGCAATGTTTGAACGTTGTAGAAAAACAGAATATATCTTAAAATAAAATCACTATATACCTCGAGCACACAATACGAACGAATCTATCAATTTTAAGTAACCATATATACTATACACATATATGTATATTCTGAAGCTTGTGCAATAAAATATAAACATAATATATATATATATATATATATATTATGAATAATAAATTGTCAAAGAATAATAAAATCTTACACATCGTACTAATTCCCACTTTTTTCCCTTTCTGAAAATAAAATAATGTTCTACATACGAGCATACAAGCAATGCGACGAGTTGAAAAAACATCGGTTGGCACGCGTACAGGACGGATATTCCAAACGCATAATATAAATGCTCAATTTATACGCACCAAGACATTTATCAGGAAATCTGACGTTTTCGCATTTAAAACATTACATGTCCCGGCAGTATAAGCTCGGATCGTGTTGAAATTTACGAGCGTCGCAAGTGCTTTATAGAATCTCGATACTCTTTATCGCCAAACGTTTTGAATTCACACAAGTTTACAAACTTAACGTCGTACGCACGCGTTGTGCAACCATATAATAGTACCACGATCTTTACGAAATAAAACATATTATATTATATACGTACGAGCTATATAAAATCGTTACGAACAAATAAAATAGCGTATTATAATATTCGTTTAACGTCGCGTAACAGACGAAAATATAAAATTCCTTGTTGTCGAACGATTACTATACGCACGAACCTGGAACGAGTTATCGGTAACCTATTATAGTTAATATTATTATAACATTATAACCACGGAAAATCGTTGTCTGTGCTTTTCGTGTTTAGTTTTCATCAGAAGTAAATAAAATGTTACTCGCGTCTTACCTATCGTTTTATACAAATAGTACACGATTTTGTACGGTTCAACGATAAGAGAAAAATAGAATGGAAATAGAAAAAATATCGTTTACTGATTAAATTATTGCAATAAATAATAAATAATCCCAATATAAATATGATAGAACAAAATGACCAAAATATAAGCGAAAATAATTGATATCACAACAGCAATATCATAAAAATTCCAATTAATATAACACAAAAACTTTTTTATAATAATTTTTGTATTATGTCTTGCAACCATGAACATTGGATGTCGCATACATTAGTCAAGAGGTTTTTCATAACATTTCCATTACGGAAAACGACTTCTCAGCTGTGCATTTTTAATTTATTATGAGTTTAAATTTGTGCTGTTGGTTCATAAAACCTATTACATTTATTAATTTTATCAAATTCAATGATTCCAAACATAGACGATTTTCTGCGGCATTTTAGTTTTATATTGATGATTAATTCTCTAACTTTTATAAATGCGATTCGCATTCAGTTCGTAGATAATATATTATGTACAATTTGTTTTTTCATATTAGTTTTTTCATTTTTATTTTTTTTTTCGCAATAATTCGAACTTCATTCAACTTAGCGAATTTTTCAAACGAACTTGTTCAATTCTTACCGTTGATACCACGTGTACGAAATATATTGTACTCTTTTACTCATATTTCGATAACCACCGATCGTTCAAAATACTACTATTTAACATTGAATTTACGATAACATTAAATGGATTAGACGGAACAGCATGTACATAAAATCATACTGCAAAATTTAGTATAACCATGCATTGCACACTATTTATATATGTTACTTATTTATATGTAGGTACACACATAGAAAACGAGAAGTTGGCGAACTTTCATGACGCGAATTGTAAGAAAAAAGTATCCACACAAATCATATTATGCTTATTACTGTTTTAAAAAATCGGCTGTCACATTTATAAACTATTGGTACACGTTTGATATTTTGGTATACCGTTTCGTTTCACAAAACTAGTCCATAACTATTATGCAATTCTCAATGATATTATATAAAATATGTTTTAATTATGCGTGTATCTATATGTATTTAAAGTTTGGTGTTCTGAATTTCACACGTAACAAAAACCTGTTTCACGTTTTGTACGAACGTCATATAGGTAGGTATAAATGTTTTAATAATATAAAACATACCTACACTACCGTATCTGTTTAACAAACTATATCACTAAGCTTCATTGATTCATTTTGAAACATTATATTGTTTATCTTAAAACCACACATTCAATTTAAATTTACTTTATATCACGTTTTGATCATTTAAAACGTATTTCTTTATTCAAAACGTGAAATGATTTTTCCCATGAGCTTTTCAAATATACAATTTATATTATTTAAACTTATTTTCTATACTTAATTGCATTGTTTATTACACATATATTATAATATCTTGTTGTTATTATCTATTTCGAGCCAAAAGTTGTATAATCGTTATAATTTAAATATTTGAAAGCACTTATTGTTCATCATTATTTGTATTAGTATAATGATATTGATGTATCAGCATTTAGTATGCTTAAAATAAGTGTACTTTTACTTTATTTCATACATATTAATTTATTTTTTTCAACTAAAACGATATGACATAACACATAAAATCAACCATGCGAGAAAACATAATATATTTACCTAGGTACCTAGAACTTTCTAGTTATGTCGCAACGAGGTAATGAATGACCTTTTTTATTTGTGTCCACAGCAGCAAAACGAACTTTTATCGGAGACTGCAGTATCGTGTTTTTTAGAGTTTTACCAGATAACCCATCAAGGCACAAAATAATTATTATTTATGTGTGATATTGATGATCCAAAGACATAATATCTTTAGAAAATATTTTTTGTGTAATTTGAAAATAGATAGTATTTATAATAAAGTTTCAGTACACCAGAAAAAATTAACAAAAAATAAAATCTGTAATAAGAACGAGAAAATAAATTGAAAAAAAAAAAAGCGATCACTCATCATAATTATTAATAATATATTTATTAATAATAATGTCTTCCGCAAAAACTCAAAAGTATCACTAATTCTGTAAGGTATAGTAAAGTATAAATGGTAATAGGTACAGATAGTAGACTATAAAATAATGAAGAACAATAATCGCCCAACCTCTTTGCCCCGAGCAGAACGTGGTCGATTTAGCTATAGTATATATTATATTAAAATTGTATTAACAAAAACGAAGAAGTTCTATTATACATGTTGTATGTATAACTATACTTTCCCTATTGTATGTGGATTATTTCTGATATTGAGTTCAAGTTGGATGTGAATGAGCTGTCCCTTTCACTATCGAACGAGAAAGAAAGTCTTCGACCGACAAACGTTATAGCTGTATACTAAATATATTTTACTCGTACATTCATTGTAATAACATTTATTATTTTATTGATATTCTGACAATACCTTTGTCCTGATCGGAATATTACCGATATAAGATACTGCAGTGGTCCTTAGTTTTTATCGTATTTATTTGTATATGTATACATTTGAAAGCAATGATACACCGTCATCGTATTCACGATCCTGTACGAAGGACGTTACAGTGTTCGTTCACACTTAATGTACGTGTATATCATGTCTCGTATAGAACTATAAACTATATACACACGCAATATTCAATGGTACTTAACATAAAATGCTGTTTTAAAATGCAAATTTTGAATAAAAAATATTTTTAAAATAACATTGAATAACATGTGAAAACATTATTGGTTTATTTTCTCGTATCTATTTATTTAACTAGTTTAAACACTATAATGAGTAATATTGAACTTTATCACTTTGAAGTTTGAACTGATCTTAACGTATGAACGATGTATTTCTTTAAGACAACAACAAAAATGTCTACGAAGAACTTGACTTACCATATACACTTCATGTGCTGTAAAATACTGTTTAGTTTTCAAAACATAAGACTAAATAAAATTAAACAAAAAAGCTGAAATGAACAATTTTATTAGAATACATATTTTTTCAGTTTCTCTTCATATTGAAAAAAAATGCATGGAACAACGTACAACGTACAACTAGAAATTTAAGAGAATAATCACATTACTTTGATTGTACAAGCAGATTATTGTTTTTTTATATACAACAATATAAGTAGATATATATTTCAAAAACTAAAATACATTTTTCTCCCATAGCATAGTATATCTTTTGAATTTCATTAAGTTCTTGGCGTAAAAGTTTGCGCGAATAAAAGAAAACTAATAATAAAACAATACCTTTGTGTTTTTGCCGTATACAATAGCACCAAAGATCCAGTTATAATATAATAACATCGTTGTTATTATTATTATCATTATTGTGCATTTTAATTACCGGTCTAGTGTCTTCTGGGCGTGAATTCCTCAGAAGCCGATTTAATTCAGACGAAATTCTCGTACGTTTTCTCATCAGTTAGAATTTTCAAAAGAAAAGAAAATGAAACAACTGCAGAATATTGCAGTAAATAAAAGACGATATTGATTGATAATTATTCGTTCGCGAAATAAATTGAATGGTATAGTAAGTTTTTACTGTTGGTGAGCGGTAAACAGTGCCAATATTAATTATCTCGGTCAATCGAAATACAATCCAAAGTAAGTTAAAAAAACAAATTAATATTAATAAATAAAATATTATTAATAATAATAAATAATATCCAATATCCAACGGCTCCGAAGCGTTTTTACTCGATATCCGGGTGTTTTTAGAAACATAATTATTTCGGTTGACATGATGATATATAAATGCATTCTTATAATATAAAATGCTATAATGTTATCATTATTAAAATATTATGGTACAATATAAATGCATATAATACGGTCACTGTGGCTTCTGCGGTGCATAGATTTTTAAAAATGAGTAAATAAATAATAGTTTCCATCTCGGCTAATTCTCGAAGACTTGACATCGTGTCTCTGCAGTTGTTTATCGCGTTTTTATGCCCTTGTGCTCATTGCACAGACTGGCTCTGAGTCGGGATCGAGATCGAAAGCGTTCAACACAACCGTATAGAACGTATAATAGATAATATTATAAAAAGTTATATGTAATTGTCAAGTTATGTATCAACAAACTTCTAACGATGGACGTGGAAAAATAATAAAAATTCTCGTTGTTTGTGGAAATGAAAACGCATATATAAATAGGTAAGTACCGATAAGTACAAGGACCATGATGCGAAACGAAGTCCGTCTCATATTGCTTTCCGATACACGCGACGTGTTGTTTGAAATTCGATGTACAACATTAACTATGGATTTAAATTATTTATGGCCATAAGCAATTCAGTAAAATTATACATAATATGTCTATATAACGAACTGTATAGCGCACAGTAATTGGATATACGCATTATGCATTGACGTCATCGAGTCGTAATAATACTTATATGTACCATACTACACGTACGTTTCCCCAGCCTGCCCCATTTACATTTTCTTCAATTTTTTTTTACAAATATTTAGTACATAATTAGTATAAATTTGTATGACTCTAGCCCTCCCAAAAATAAATTGAATTTTCCGAAAAAACCACAGTCGCACAAATTCTAATTATGGTCATACAAATTCATACTAATTACATACTAAATGTCTATAAAAAAAATCTGGAAAAAGTTTATTTTTTAAGAATGTAAACGTTTCTTCAACCTTCCCGTAGAAAATTGAATTTTCCGGAAAAACCACTATCGTATAAATTATAATTATAATATAATAATACTAAATGTATGTAAAAAAAAAATGAATGAAACGTAAATGGAGCGGGCTGGAGAAACGTACGTTCATACTACCGTGTATTTGTATATCATCGTGTAGTTCTCAATTAACAAACGGATTCATTGATTTCCGATATACCTAATAATATATATTTATAATATCACAATGTTACGAATTGCATCAGATATTAAAGCACTAAATTATAATATTCAAAGATAAGGTATAATTTTTAATTATGTCTCGTGCGTCTATAATATAATAATATTGTGTATATTGCGTGTCATAAATAATTTTA
This sequence comes from Chaitophorus viminalis, assembly GCA_025469195.1. Taxonomy (NCBI): domain Eukaryota; kingdom Metazoa; phylum Arthropoda; class Insecta; order Hemiptera; family Aphididae; genus Chaitophorus; species Chaitophorus viminalis. The sequence continues at coordinate 9,290 of JAIPRK010000895.1, forward strand.
ACACAATTGATTATACCCATATAAAGAAGCAGCTTTTGGCAATTAGTGATCTGAAAAACTATTTCACCCTAATACTAGTGAACTAAAAAACCAATTTGAAAACCAATAAAGTGTATAATATATTGTTTCACATATTTTTCAATAACAATATTAAAATCACTAAATCTATGCAATACACACTGCCATCTGTTGGTTCTACACTATATGTTTGGTCTTTAGAATTAGAATCGAAAGTCAAGAGTATCATTGTAATAATAACTATACACAATGATTAAAAATGTAATATTTTGTTTTAATTTAACATTTCAAGCTTAAAATATTTTATAAAAAAGGTTCACCAAACAAGCTTAATATATTAAAAACAATTTGCTAAATTCGTACCTAATATTGAATAATATTAAAATATTTTATGCTATAAAATAATAAACTTTTATAATTTTTAAGTAACCTTAAACCTATTAATGAACTTACTGACCCCCTTTATTTATCTTCACGATTACAATGAATTTATCTTTCTAACATGTTTTTTATAGATGCAATTTCGTTTTTTAACTTGGAAGGGCTTTTCAAACCACTCTTTCTGTATTAAATATATATTAGATAATATATTAGTATAATGTTTTCACTCATTATTGAAAATAATCTGATATCGCGTAGATAAAATGGGTTTTAGTAGTGTACTTATTCGAAATTGATTTAAAAAAAATTACTTATTGCATATCAAAAAAATGATAAAATTTAAACAATTTTTTAGTTATAAATATTCAACGTTTCCTATGTTACCAATATTTGTCAATATTAAAAAAATTTAACGTGACACCTAGTCAGTATTTGTAAATAATATACAGATTTCTCTATCCATAAACTCATATAATCATTAATATTTCTAAACATCTAGAAATAATAATTTTATTTCTTTTAAACTATTAGTTAATAGCCATTACATGTTCATCATAAATATTGTATTATATGTAGCAACAGTTCATTACAGTTAGGAATTTATGGTGAACAAAAAATCTGTTCAGTATTGAAATGCAGAGGAAATAGTATAAAAACACAATGTAAACCTGGTGTCCTGGTTTAATGAAACTCTATAGGAATTTATTATATTAATAATTATTATTGTATCGAAGTAAACACATTTTCTAGTTAAATTTTAATTATAATAAAATGTTTACAGCGGGATCTTGTAAATAAATAACATTTCACCGAACAGCAACGCGCGAGATCATTGAAAACTTATTAAAATCAAATAAAATAAAATAAGTACGAATTTCGCGTTTCATGGAATTGGGAATAATAGTGGTTATAATTAATTTAAAACGTATAAACCGAATTAATCATGTTTTCAGAAGGTGGGTGTTTATTAATTTCAGATTTAAGTCAAGCAAATTTTATATTAAAAAATACGTGTATAATAATAGTTTTTTCTTTTTTCCGCCCAACAAAAGTTGTTTAAAAATTAATTAATTATTCGCGCACGTGTTCAGGTGTAATATTATTACGGTAAAATAATCAGGTCAAAAAATTGAAGCAAAGTGATCAATGAAAATACATATTTTTGAAATAATACTTTATAATATTTCATTTAGACTTCGAAACGCTCAAAACCGGAAAGGAAACAAATATCAATTTATAATATGCGCCTCTAGTGCTTTCCAGCAATATATACGTACAAAAAATATTGTTTGCCGGTTGTATAGTAATATAATCGCAGTTGGGCAATATAATATTAGGTTATTTTTCCTTCTTCTTCTACTTCTTCTCTTTCGTCCATTATTAAACGGCCGTATTAGCGCCGCCAGCGGTACGCGTGATCGTATCTTTGCTCCGTATATTAAATATCATTAGGCGAAAATAAAATATTATTTTGTATATGGTCTCCGTCAATGTGTATGCGATATTCGCACGTCTAATGGAAGGTATAGGCTGCAAACAACGACGCACCGTGCTATGACGCGAAGCCCAGCACATGATAATGATATAATATTATTACTTCAATATGACTTAGTATCCTGTTCGAACGGGATGTTTATCCATATGTGATATTATCATGACGCATTGACGTTCATAATAATATGCGTATATATACGCGGTGAATACGACCCCAGACGATAATAATATATTAATAAAATGATTGACACGACGCGTAATTCGTACGTATTTAATTATTAAACATAATAATTGATTATGTAATACAGTTTATGCGCGCGGGATGATGTGGGCACGCGAAATACGCATGCCGAAACCAATAATAACAACATATTATACTTAGGTACTAACAACGTACAACGCGTATTGAATTTTATCACACGAACCGTGTCGGTATAAATTAAAAACATTCCGTTTCGATTAATAACGCTTAAATCCTTTGAGAAATATTATTCTATAATATTATTATTATTGATAATACCTATATCGAGTCATAATATTATTATTATAATGCAGATACGTCTATATACGCAACATGATTTGACTGCAGATCATTTTCGTTGTTTCGTTTGTTCCGGTTTCGAAAACCACCATCGACACTATCATACTTAGTTTTTCACGATCCAAACGTTAATTATAATAATTTTGATCATTTTAAATCAAAGATTATTATAATATACATAAAGATTTCAACTAAAGTCCGAATCGTGTTAATGGATCTATACTAAAAGTATAAAGTTACAGCGAAAACCACGCGTACTAGTCAGGTACCAATGCGGTGTGAACGGAAAAAGAGCATTTCGAATACCACTTTATAAAACCTAGTATCGTATAACACTGATAACGTATAAAACCGCACACAATTTGGTTAATTCAAACGTATTATTTCGTAGACGAAAATAAAATAAAAAATGTACCCGGTACATTACGCGTGTAAACTACGTTTCGACGTATTTCCGTATATATGTACAAGAAAAATAAACACAAAATGTGTTTACTTTTACCCATAAATGCACACGGAAATAACCACATTGCACATTATAATACTATAGTGCTATAATATATGTGTACACCTATTATACCTGCGTGTACGTAAAATGTGTAAACATGTGTGTTGGAAAAAGAACCGTTAAATCATTCCCACTCGATGATGAGGAAATAAAAATAAAAACTGCACCGAGTATAATTTATTTTCAAATAAACAATTTATTTATTTAATATACAAAAAGATATTAGGTACTTATATATACATTTCCCATTAACTCTTCCGTCACATTTCCGTTTAAATTATGTGTTAATGTGGGCTAATCGCATGGTAGACCTACGGACGTGATTATACATCGTGCAGCCATACGCGATGATGATGATAATTATAATAATAATAGTAATAATAATAATAAAAAAAAATAATAATAATAATAATAATAATAAAATATAATACGTTGAACAATAAATCGTGTGCTCGTATACTACAAAGTACAAACACGTCTTATAGTATTATAAAAACGATCGCCTAGGAAACTGTTTGGCAACAGAACTACATATGTATTATAATATATACTGTATGTAGAATACTATCATCCGAAGACGGTGGAAACGCAGTCCGACGAAATATTTATAATATTTATATCATTATTGTTTTCTAGTATTTTCATTTGGATCGGGTAGTTTTTTACGACGCTCGCTTTCCTGTTGTAGTTTAGCCTTGGTGTAGATACCCTCCATATTCTATGATCTCTGCCTCTTGGAGGAGCTGTAGATAAAATATGTTCGTTACGCCTTTCCCGACACCATGTACGGTTAAAGCGGTAAATTATACACATATTATTATTATTATTATCACAATACACATGGTATTCGGAAAACTAACAATCTTTGACCCGCGCGCTCGTTTAGCACGACGATCTCCTTCGGTATCGAACTGCAGGCAGCACACCACGAACGAAGTGTATATAAATAGCGTTCACGACATTATACTACTGAAGCTATCGATCGGAACATCGGCTAAAACGAGCTATCATTTTATTAATAATAATCTTAATAATACGTGTCGTGGCTGTACAAGTTTCCTGTACGATTATTACCATTCCACAGAGCGTATCGGATCAGTAGCGTGCTGAACAGCTATTTTTTGAAGTAATTGCCTCATGAAAAATAGGGGTGGATGGGTAACTAGGTGTGCAACTGTGAACTGGGCACTAGTTTGATCGTACGTCTTAAGTACGAGTGGGTTTGGAAACTACTCTATTCGTACCCACGTTTTGCAGTGAGTTTACCAGCATGATAACGCACCACGTCGAATTAAATGTAATTTAATTTAATTTAATTTAATTTATGTGGCTGATAAAAACGCACCCCAATTAACTGCACTGGCTACGCTATATTATATATTAATAACAAAAATATTATTATTATCCTTGATCGTCACATGTTTTCGTATAATATATATAACCGTTGGTATTGTTAACAGAACTTTATGTATACGTGACACGATGACGAGGATATGCTACTGGCTGGATGTCGCCTCGATGATGCGTCCGTTAGTCACCGTCGTCGTTGGCCTTGCTCGTCTATTGGTGGTTCGCTGTTGGTCTTCTTGTGGTTCGCTGCTGGTCTTCTTCAGTGGCGCCGAACTACTTTTAAGCAGGTCGTACAGACACAAATTTTAACCACCCACCCCTTCCTTGATACCTTTAAAACTATTACTACCATTTAGGTTCAACATCAAGATTCTGTGCTATTGAGTTGAATCGGTTTTCTATAGCCATTATTGCAGCATCAAGTGCACCAAAATAAGTATCAATTATAAATTTTAACTTATAAAACAATTTGAATCCTTGAATATTTCTTTAAATACATTTTCAATTTATTACAAATTATTTCAATGTATTTTCAATACAATTTTAGGTGGTGCATTTGTACCACCTTAAGTAAGTATTCGACGCCACTGGTCTTCTTGTATTTAACCGGATGGTCTTCCATCTTCTTATTCCGAGTGTCGAATCGGAATATCAAGGCGGTAAAAGTGATTTCCTGTAAAAAATGTAGCATATATCCGGGGCTCACCGTAACGACCACAGTAAAGCCACCGCTAGGCAGCCAACCGTGTTGTGTTGACACTGTTGACGTGGTTTGGGTTGTTTCTCAGTCGGTATTGATCGTATAAGAATGGTGCTGGTATCTTTTTATCGGAGATGATTTCCCCTATACGAAGATATCATTTTTTAATCAACGGCTCTTTTTGGTGACTGGTAATCGCGTTTTTCGTGGTGCCTATTTTCCATTGATTGGGCATTGATTTCGTCGTTGTGACGCCCGCTCCTCACCGCGCGTGTTGTCATATTATCTATGAGCAACGTATTTCGTGGTCCAACTGATGACCCTCATAAGGGCCGCTTTCGTGTGAGCATGTATTCCGTAACAATAGGTAAGGCTAAGAAAAAAAAAAAAAAACTCTACCTTAAAAAATAGGTAAACGTGGCAACTGCCTGGTGAGGATTATTCTCTAAAAAAATTATAAGTAAACTATTAACTGACTCGATCTCAAAAGAAGCGAGGACGAGTACAGTATTTTATTCTTTAACACGACCGCAGGCCTAGTCGGAGCCGGAGCACTGCGGTCGTTTCCCAGTGATGGTGACAACGTGCACTCCATCGGTTCTTCAACCTCGTCAACCTCCATTGGTTCATACGTCTGACGTGGTCGCGTCAGAGTGTTATAGAACGGTGAAGACTACAGGTCAATCCTTCTGGTACATGCACCATCCGTATGACATCGAATCGGTCGGCTCGTTCTCCAGAAGCGTGGTCTAGTACAATGATACAGCACAGTATAAGTGTTCCAAAATGTCCGAAATACACCGGCATCCCAAAACCTATTGCAATCCATTGTCGTAAATTCGTTATAATCGTACGTGTAATTCTCACAAAGTCAACTGACGGATGATTCTGCAAACTAAACAATATCAATTTCGAATAATTCCCATAGTTACCGACGTTACTGTATAACATTAACAATTATAATATTATTCCTTTTGTTACGCCGTAAACATACACGAGTTTCCAAACTTTCCGTATAGGTACCTATAGTATTATTCATATACAACGCTAGAATACACATCAGTATACTATGATACTTCAAAACCCATCCTTGGCCGGTGATATTTAATTTTTTTTTTAATTCAATAAAGATGATCAATAATTATTTAGTGATTATACTAATTTTACTATAAAAATCAAGACATAGGTAAGAGTGTTTGTTATCGACTATTTAAACAAATAAATTATGTTTTTAAATATATAACTTTATGTGATATTATTAGTTATGAAAATATAATAACTTTAATAACCATAATAATAGTTATAATGATAGTATACAAATGAGTTGTATCAATACAAAATTTGAAGTTGAATTCACGAATGACAAGAAACTGTTATAAATTTTCGCATTACATTAATTAACATAGTTGGAGTTTTCTCAGTCCTTGTAATATTACAAAATCGGTAATTCGTGTGAGAACATATTATTATGTTTACTTTGTTACTTGCCGAAAACAAAACAATATATCGGTCATCATGAATGCTATATGTATGTAGGTACCACAAATTCTATATCCTTATGTTAATCCGTAAGATATTCCTCTGTGTTTATGTGAACTGATTATATTTTTCCTCCAGGGTCATTATATTTTTCAGGAAAAAGAATTGGTAGCTTTAATTTTGTAAGGTGAATGTGAAAGAACGCTATACGATAACGCATTGGATAAGGATATCGGCTGTACCTTTTTAAGTATACAATTGCACGCTGTTTATCATTTTTACTTCCATGCAACGTTGCCATATTTTTAATATATACATTTTAATAAGGAACTATCCATACATTTTGTATGGTGACTAGTATCTAAAAACTATAGTCTATAGTAAGTCATTACTTAATATTGCTGATAGCGTCTTCCTATCAGTAAGAACTAAGAAGTTAATTAATTGGTTATATTTTGCTCATAATTTTATATTGGATACTTTAATAGTTTAATATATACTTGTTCCCATTTTGGTATGAAATACAAAAATACTATAATCGTACACCTATATATACTGTTAGACGTACTTGTGTTTATACTTTTTTCGTACCTAGTGTTCAAGATTTCTGTTTATATGGAAAATAAAATTAGCTGAATAACTTCGGAAAATAAAAGAAATTTGATAGCATTCAATGAATAGAGGGCATAAATGAACGAATATTTCGATGTATAAAACAGTTGGCTGATGTCCTGATAGATATGCCAGATGGATATGCTGTGAAAAAAATTAGTGTACAGCTACAGCATTAATATCGAGTGGCTCATTCCATTTAAGAATTTACTAATAAGCACATAACCACCCTTCTGAAAAAAAAAACATTTTAAGAGTTAAGGTACAAATTCATCATCTACTCGTCCAATAAAATTGATTAGAAGTTAAAAGATATTACAATTAAAATTAAAATTAATTGTAAATTTGGCAACGTGGCTTCCGATTATACGCTAACCCTTACGCCTTTGAAGGGCCAAAATAATGTTAATTGTTATCCCGCAACCACGCGCAATCGTATACTTAAAAAGGTAAAATACTTTTAATTGTATTTTTTAATCGTGTGAAAGTAAGTACTTCAAATCCAATAGTTATTGCGATACAACCCGCACGAATATCACGAGTAAACTATAGTTTATCGAGTACAATAATATTTATAATAATGCACAATATATTATAGTGTTGTAAGCGGTTCAAATGTTATTTAATCGTATTCCGTTTAATACAATTGTATATCTTTGTACACGAATAAAATATCATTGAAAACATAATACGCAAAATCCTCTGTGTTATTGTCCAATTTGTTGTGTCTGTCGCGACGATAGTCGGATCCCGCAACGGCCGCAACACTAGGTAGGTGCCGCGATGTTGAATCGCAAAGGTCCGAAATTGCCTAGGTGTTTGATCGCTTCCACGTCGATTTGCATGATTCGGATGACATCATCAGATCCTAAATTCAACTGCCGTTTTTTACGTTTGAACACGGTTTACGATGTATGCACTCTGTATGTACTGTAACGTTGGCGTGTCATATCGTACCTGATCATCGTCGCCATTGTTATTGTTATTATTTACGGGCATTGTAAGTCGTGTTTTGATAATAACAAGCCAACCGTGTATAGTGGTAATAATATGTAGTCGTGGCGTTTACCGAGCTCTATACGCATAATATTATCATGCGCGAATGACCAACAGCATCCCACGCGCGCACAAGTTCGAAAAATGTATACACCGCAGCGCCGCACATATGGGTACTAACTGCAGTCTGATGCGTGTATTATATTTTAATGTACATTTTATAATATTATTACAGTGTAATAATACTTACGTCTTGAATGTTTCGCGGTGGAAATTCCGACGGGCAAAAAAACGCGAGCACGCAAAAATGCATGTTTATTTGGGGTAGTAGGTATGTCATAGTAGCGGTGTTATGTGTATACATTACACGTGTATATATTGTCTATAGTAGTAGGTGTGTACACGGTGTGCCTGCAGTGCGAGAGACAACAGCAGTGCGATGGGGGGACGGGGGAAACGGTCCAATTTATGCGATTTACTCGTGCCTATTGGCCGAGACCATTAATATTAATAAGTTATTGTTGCCGTTTCGTCGACGGGTGCGCGCACGGTCTTATAATATACATAAATATACAGGACGCGACGGATAGGTCGTAAGGCCGCCGGTTGGTTTTTTTTTTTTTATTTTTCTTTTTCGGTCCGCATAATATAATGTATGTACTAAACCTCTATATCCCTCGCACAAACTGGTTTGCCGCAGCGCAGATTTATTTCTTAATTATCCCGGGACGTTAATTTTTTTTTTTTTTAACTTATATTTTTTACGTACTCAAAAAACCCAGTACCGTCTGCCGAATCACATAATATGTTTATATATATATATATCTGTACATAATAATATTTTAATGTTTGTATAAGTACACTATACACATCGCGTGCGTATAATATTATTACTATTATTATTATGTTTATATGTGTACATATGTTTATATATCGCCAAGGAGCGAAGGTATATTATCCGCCTACGTAAACAAAATACCAACCTTAAAATATATATAGTATAAATAACACGACTCCGGTACATACATGTGTGTATATATTATATTGTTATTATTATAATAATACTACTGTGTCGTACATTATTCGCGTCTGGCCGCAGAAATAAATATATACATTTTATATACTTATATTTATATGTATATGAAATGACATGTACACGGGCATAACAGATTTTATAATATTTGGGACCAGGGAAATATTTTATATACATATATTTGTATGTACAATATGCGGTGGGTCTTATGTACGGGTTTGGAGTTTTACGGCCACCGCCACCGCCGCAATGGTTTCTCGGGTTCTTGTGGTTTCTTTCCTATTCGAAAATAATTTATAAAATCCGCGTCTGCGAACGTGGATGGTTTATATCAATATGGTACCGAAAACAATCGAAGAACGGTCGATAATATTTACTCAAAAAAACACCTTTTATTGTACAAGAGTACAAACAGAAGCTCATGCATCAAAAGTATACGAAAAACGTAACACACCTTACTCGATATTTTTTCTTTACTAGGAAAATCTAGATGAATCATAATTAATTGAATATGTTTATTGGGGCATAATAAGGAGCTTGAAACAATTTCAAGTTTAATTATGAATTTTAAGGTTTGATGTTTAACATTAGAATTCATAATATCGAATATCAATAACGCATCTATTTTAATATAAATAATAAATATAAATTAATAAAATGATAAAAACCTTACAAAAATCGACCTCGCAGCAAAAAAATTCCAAAAATATTTCTATGTATTGAAAAAAACTGTTTAATTGTTCGCTGAAGAATGTGAAACCACCATCAAAGTGACTGACCTGCATTGAGATATACATTGATAGCCAGAGAAAATCCAATTTTTAGTATAATTGAACGTCTCAAATCGCCACAATAACTCCGAAAAAAGTGCATAAATCCGTGTGAGTATTCCGTACTTACTGAATCGGCTCGAAGGCAGTGCGAGCTCTGTTCAGTGCCCCACGCACTGAAAGGCCTCACGGTCTGTCAGAAAAAATAATAAATTTATTGGCAATTTATGGAGTTAAAAACGGTTTATCTGCAGACCGTATATATATAAAAAAAATGTTTAGTATTTGTTCAGTCTGTTAAATTTCAAATTGAAAAAAAATTCTTAGACACTTTTATTCTTTAAAAATATTTGATACATCTATTACTTAATTTAAAATGATATAGATTTACTTTATACCTATGAAGAACATTTCAATTTTTGTTGATATTTTTTACTAAATTAAAAAAAAAAAAAAAATGTATACTGCAGAGGCATCCTAATCTTAGTGTTTTCAACTTGAACGAAGTGTGCTCATCTAATAACACTATTACAACGATAAGCTAAAAATCGGACTATTTCTGTTGCCCTTAATTAAATCTAAACACCTACTAATAGGACCCACAAAATCTTTTCGCACGTAACTCCAATGTTCACCAAGTGCCCTGTGCGTATATTTATAATATTAATATGGATTAGGTTAAGTTAACTTAGGTTAGGAGTCTGAAGAACCGATAGAGTTTCTGCTTTGGCTGATAATGGTTAGTTCCGACAAGTCACTTGGAAAACCATGTTTCGACCGTTTGATTATTATTTTCGCTGTCGAAATACTGCGTTCTCTGTGACGACGATCGTGTATATTGATTTCAGTGCGCTCGAAACATACACCGACATCTAGCGGAGTTCTTAACTGTTGTCCTTCGCGATCACCATCTGGCCGTAATAATAATATGTGTTATTATTACGAATTTAGAATAATAATATATTACTAAGTACTACGTTTCCGAGGATTTCTGTGTTACGAAGTCAGATCAAATGTTCGACCGGATTTCGTGTGGACATGTTTGCTGCGACAACGGACTAAAGAGCCATTTCGAAAATTCTGTGTGACAGGACATAAAGTGGCAATAACGTGTGATGAGAAAAATTGTTTAGACATTATAATATATATATATATATATATCATCAATGGGTTAATAATTAGTGATCTCATGTGTGGGCGATTATTTGACCAAAGAATAATTATAAACGTTTCAATGGACTTTTCGGGGAAAAGCTTTTTAAGCACTGTAAGAGATAGGGCGACTAAGTCCTCTTGCGTCATCCCCCTCCGGCCACCTTCAACTTAAAACCATGAAGCGTTTTTCACGATTCAGAATAATGTATTGTATGCAATCGTTGTGACGTTTTAAACCGAAATTAATGTGGATAATTATAAAAGTTTCTTTTTTTTTTATACGAAGCATATTATAAGTAACGCCGTGCACTGAAAACGTGGGCAGATTTTTGGTTTGTTATGACTTTACACTACACAGGGACGTGTTTTCTTAGTAAATAATTTCACTCCAAAATCCATTGTTGAGATCAGCTGGTTTAGTTAAATGCATTATTATATACATTTATATTTTATACACATCTGATTACGGATAACTGAAATCGCTAAGATTTCTGAATTCAGATAAAAGCAAAAATATCAAAAATATCAACTAAAATAATATACCATGTGATATGATAATAATTCTATGTGCTTGTCTCAATACCTAAAATGTAACACGTATGTTAGGTAGTGCTCATTTAATGTAATAAAGAAAACCTACATATTAAATTAAAAATTAATGTTCGTCAATTTGTATGAAAATATATAATCATTAATGTTAAACTCTAAATTTTAATATAAATATCAATTGTTGTTACTTGTTTCAGCCTATATCAGCGTAATGTGTATACAGTTTAAAAGGCAAACAGCACAAGTTTTTTGAGCAAAATAAATATAAATTATAAGAAAAATTATTAAAATTAAATTCTTATACTCGACTTAGGTTATGTGTTCACGAATCGTAAAACAATTAATCGAAGTGTAAAATCATTGGAAGCAGTATTTTTTTTATAGATACAACCATACGAGAATTATGCGGTTTATAACACAATTTGCGATTCGTTAAAATTCTCCGGTAGGTCACACTCGCACGCAATTTAAAAAAAAACGTTTATTTTACTGCACAAAAACGTCATATGTGCATTTTAATCATTCCGCGTATCGAATTGAATACGCACTATATACTGTTTTTAGAATTCTATGCTATGCTTCAAACAAATTTTTGATTCGTCAACTCTAAAGAAAGAAAGAAATGTCCTAAATAATATTATATCATACGCATTCGTGACGACAAATCCTTTCATAGGATAAAAGTATTTTTGATTACTCGTTTCAGTTTATTTTAAAGTAAAGACATTAAATGTACGCTTGACATTTCATTAATTAAAAACTGTTTCAAATTTAATGATTTAGTATATACATTTATTACGTTGAACGAGATGTAATATACATTTGGTTTTATGAAATTATATGGGACGGAGTTATTATTGTTATTATGTTATTGTATTTCAGCATACTCTAATGAAAAATTCAACCAATAGTAAGTTCTCATTGAACAGGAAAAGAATGGAACGAAAAAAATGCATGCAAATAATATTCTTATACAATATATAGAGTGATAAACGTCGACAAAACGTATAGCTTTTAACGAGTAACAATAAAAAAAATGTAATATTTACCGTGACTTTAACAGATAAAATTAATTTTAATCGCTCCGATATCATACAATACAACTAAGTAGTTGATTCCATGGCGGTACAATTGGCACACCAACGGTATATTAATTTTATAGCGATGGAGAAAGATGATAAGAGAGGAGGGGGATAGTTTTCAACTGGCTGGTCCTTTTGAAGACTATTCGCAATCATACAAAAAGAAGAAAAATACGATTTTTTTCTCACGTATACCAAACGGCGAACGCCTCAAGGGCTAAGGAGTGGATTTTAATACACACCAGCTGTTACAAAAAATATAACTGTAAGCATGGGCGTTCTCACGGGAGGGGAAGATATATATAGGGGATGGATCCCCTCCATGTCCTTTTTATTTTTTTAAGGTAAGTTGGATTTTCATGTTTAATTGATATTTAATAATAATCATATAAATAAATCTATAACCAATAAATACTTTTTGACTAGTTATCACACGATTGGTATACTGATTATAGACCATTGTTAAGTTTATCGTTATTCAAGGCATATTGTTCAATACCTTGTCGCTATTCGTGTTTTATAATCAGCAGAGTTCATATTATACTAATACAAGCCATATAAACATGTGATATAAATAATAAATTAGTCCACGATACCACCGACCATACATGTCTTATTATTATTATTTCGGACGGAGGTCACGTGATCTTCACGTTTTATAGTATAAGAGATGATTTCATATTTTTCATAAAATGTCACTTTTAGAATGATCATAATGGCTTAACATAATTAATGGCCATTTATAGAGATTTAAATTAATCCTAAAGAAGTGCTTGATGTTATCACTCAGTAATCAAGAAAACTATATTAATCTGTAAGATATAATGTATATAATATTATTTTATTTTTATGTAAAAAGAGGTGCTTAACCCTCATGGCTCACTTTTAAATAAATCTTCATCCCCTCCAATGAAAAATCCTGAGAACACCTCTGACTATAAGAACGGTAAGCAAGTGAAGATATATAAAATGGTAGAAACAATATACCATAATTTGTTGTTGTTGTTGTTGTTGTTGTTTTAATTTAAACGACCCACAGTGACACAACATTTTCAACTGCACAGTGCGGGTGTACATAATATAATATTGAACGCAAAGATTAACCTCATTTTTTTACGACACAGCGTTAAGCCCGCAGCCGCTTAACTTGCTCGCGAAGCCTATGGTAATAGGACGATCGCAATAAATTGCAACCGCGTATATACGTTTTATGGCCAATAAAATATGTGAAACCGTCTCTGCATCGGCGAGCACTGACTCCACGATATAAAGATTCTTCTTGCTAGAGGTCGAAGGGTAAATTAGTTTTCTTCAATTATTCGATTTTATCAAACACTAAAACCATCGTAGTTACCCGCGTCGCCCCAAAGTCTCAGGAGGTAGTATTTTTTTTCCATCTGTACACGTATACATATACAACATGCAATTCACTAATTACATTTTCCGTTTGTGTTTTGCAAATATCTAAAGAAAAAAATATGTAATATATATGACAGAGATAAAATACGTATACAAACACGTATTTTATGTCAGAGACGGACACCCGTAAAACAATATATATATATATTCTTCTCCTTCTGTATATGTGTTCCATTGTCGAACGAGATTATGTTATAGTCATTAAAACTATATATGCGTTTAAGTATTATATTATGAAATATAATATATTTGCCAACTATATCGGCTGTATATCTCGCAATGAAATTGGCATCCTTAGATACGTGATGTCATACCCGGCACAAAAATCGTGTCCAATAATTGAATTCACACTCGAAGATTGTTTCAGGCATTCCCCGAAATGCAAAAGTTCAGACGCTTACCCGAATCAATATCTCGGAAACACTCGACCACGGGTTAACGCCATACGACCATCATCGCATTTTTACATAACGATATTGCAAGTCTTTTTCCCGTCGTAACCGTGCACTTCACATTGAACGTTTTTTTTTTTCATCAAGGCTTTTGGAAAGGCCGCGGTCAACACTAATACGGCCGTGCTAAGCCCAAACAGACATTATTTCAAACGAAATACCTTAACCTCTCTCTCGGCGCGTTTTATCATATATTATGCACGGCTCGTTGAAACTTTGTGGTCATGTTTATTTGAACTCCGAACAAACTTACATAACTTTTAGCGCAACTTGTACACGTTTTGATTACGTCGGTCCGGACATTTATTGGTTTTGTCTCTTTCCCCGGTGGTTGTATTTTTTTTTTTCTTCCCTTTTTTTCCTTCGTATATTTTCTCTTTGCTTTACATCTGTTTACTTATATATACAAAACATCACTGGCTTATACGGAACGCAAAAGTTAGCCACTCAATAATTCATGTCCAGTTACACACACACACACACACACACACACACACACATACATTATACAGTCCCAGCTCCACTTTGTTTTGGGCACCATGCGTACGTTACGGAAAACGAGCAAAACACATCGATACGTTTCAGCACAAAGCAATCGGTTAGATTGATTTTGTGACTGAATCGCGTGGGCTCTTTTACAATACGACCGGCCGCGGTGGCGGCTGCAGAAAACGGATGACGAACTTTTGGCGTAGGTACTATGACCGCAGTATAAATTAAGGTTTGCTTAACCTGTGTCGTGATACTCTATAACAGATGTATCAAACAGTTTGCGATGTTTACGCTACGATGATGGACGATATATTAACTGATTGTGTTCGTTTAATTTAATCATCTCCTGTTTCCACTGCTTTCTTCCGACGAAGTTATTCGACTGCGATCGATTAATCATTAGAATGTACTGTCAAAAACGAAAACATGAAAAATATTGCGTCAACAAAAAAAAAAGTTAATAGAGGTACTGCTGTAAAAATATTGTAAACAATAGCGGAGAAAGATTAATATCATTATATATATTATATATATATATATATAATATTATACTTATTATATATAAATTACATTAGGTATGTACATTCAAAGTTTAATGCAATCCACTAAATTTGTTTAAAACATGAGGTAAAAAAGTTTTTCAATTAATTGTTATGTATACTATTTTTCTTATGTATATTTAGTTCTAAATTAATACCTATGTATAACTAATTATAGAACTAAAAAGCTATAACCTGTGTAAACGGTTGAAGTTGTATTGAGCTGTTATACTATAAAAATGACAAAACACGAGATAAATCTTTGACAGCTTTTGAATCTGAGATTCCAAAATCAAGTGATTTTTACAACATTTGTTTTAAACTGAACTCAAACAAAAATAATTAACGATGAATTGAATATTTTATTATTATCAGAAAATGATGTGATTATATATAATATATGCCTAAACGTTTTAGAATATGGTTTATGATTATTTTCATTATACTTGTAGGGCAACTCTCATGGCGGCGATGTTCTTTGGGGGATTTAAACGTTTCCAGTGTGCGATAGGGGCAGCCAACGGACTAAACGCATTACATCAACCGTTTGTATTTTTTTTATTACCATACACATTATAATCTATGTTGTTATAACAAAGATATGGTTATCTAACTATATATATATGTTCCGGTCACAGTCATAAGAGAAGACTCTCGGCCGGACGTAAAATCTTTGCTCCTGCTATAAATAGCATATAGCAATATCGATATTGGCAATGTATCACGTCGACATAACGACCTCTCTCGTACGGAAATTTAATCGTATGACGAGCAAAGTTCCGGAACAAGAAGACGATACAATAATAATAAATAATAATAACAATAATAACAATAACAGCATAATGTCTGATGTAGTAGCGACCACGCGCGCACAGACACACACACCACGGGCGCACATTTTTCGATTGAACAGTTTGCACTGCAAATAAAACTTGGTACGTGTTTCTGTGGGCTTGCTCCGTAGGATTATAATAGGATTACATTGGGATGATGGTATAGAAATGTGCAATAATTAGTCCATAACGAATACGACCTTTTAGTTTTTACGCTCATAAGTACGCTCACGTGTAGTATACGAAAAAATAAATTCAATATTGTAAAATATTTTACTTGTTTATTGTAGGTACCTATGTTATTTTTCATTCATAATTTTTTCATTTCATAATTTTGATTAAAAATAATGAACAATAGCTAACGTAGCTATAATAGAAACAAATAATTACGACTCAAACGTTAGAAATTATAAATTATTAATATAATACACGTATGGATAAAATTAAAATATATTATGAATTATTATCTAATCTCATGAAACGTATGTTTCTCTGTTAAAACACTATCTAATAAATTACTTAATATAATTTAATACATAAGAATTATTATTAATTATACATGCTCCAACCTAATTCATTACAAATTAGAAGTTTTAACAAATTGTTTTTTCCATAGCCACACCATACTCATTTGGACTTGGATATAGGCAACTATATAC
This sequence comes from Chaitophorus viminalis, assembly GCA_025469195.1. Classification (NCBI taxonomy): domain Eukaryota; kingdom Metazoa; phylum Arthropoda; class Insecta; order Hemiptera; family Aphididae; genus Chaitophorus; species Chaitophorus viminalis. The sequence goes on from JAIPRK010000895.1 coordinate 26,352, forward strand.
AAAAGATATTTTTGACAAGTATTTATTTTTTCAATAAACTTCGTATCTTTCTTTATGCTTTTCTATATAACGTTAAATTATTCATCGCTGTCAATCAAGGTTAACAGTTTACTTGTTTTAATCATAATATTTTAAAATGGAAAATAGCTTCTATTTTTAATTTATATGAATTAAAAACTAATACGCTGAACATATTTTTATTTCCAGGCATTGTTTATCATTTAGTACGTTAGATTTTTAGTCATTCTACAAAAATTAGTTTCGTACCAAAATTCCAAATGAATAAACTTAGAAAATACTAAAACATTATTATTTTAATACTTTTAATGACATGCTTAGAGTTGTAAATTAATTAAAAAAAAGAACCAAGAGTAATTATACTATTTATTGTATGTTTATGCATGTACAAACAATGTTGTAGAGCGATTTGAACAATATTTCCCAAACGATAAACGATAATTCTATGAACTTTTTTTCGATATTCTGATTTATTATTTATAGTCGTCAATTCGTCATAATTCAATATTTATCACATACATTTCAGTGACAAATTTTGATACATACTTTTTGATATTTACATAATATTAACCAAAGTTTATAGCAGTTAATATGGTCAAGCGTATACTAGTTATAACAATATGTCCTTAATTCTGCTTTAGTGATTCATAAGAGAGTCCTGGTTTGGAGTTATCTGACCCGGCTAAGAGAATTAATTAAATAAAATCCTCGAGGGTAGATTATTCTCAGTGGACGTTAGAACTTTCATTATCAAAGGCCATCTCTTTTTGCCTCGTGGGTCACATGATTTTTGGCCATGGCGTGCACAAGGGACGAAACAAATGTCTAGTTTAACCTATTAATTAATAATGTTATCGGGTTTCCGTGCCAATTAAAGAGCTTATGATATTCAAAGGCAAAATGTCACAATAATTAGTTAGAAAATGGTAGTCCATTTACTATAAAGCAATGAGAACTATCTTATGTGAACCCGAATAAAAACCTATTAAATACATTTTGACTCAGTACAAACTCAATTTTTACGAACAAACATACAAATGCTGAAAATTTGAATTGATTTTTTTGATGTCGAACGTAGTAAGTACTAAGTACTATAAAAATGAAAATTTTATATTTTATTTAGATTTAATATCTTAACAAATATAACTATAATATTAACTAAAGTATATGAACAATAATTTATAGCCTGGGGTATAAAATCATAATAACAAAAATGCATTTAATGAAAACTGTAGATTTGCTTAAACGAGAATCAAATTTTTGTAATTTTTCTATGTGACTGAATATCATTGATAATATCTGCAAATAATCATTTATGTAGGTTGTCTGAGAAACGTATGTATACAACAAAATATATAAACTTCAGTAAATAAAAACATCATCATTTACCAATGTGTAGAAAATATTATGTTTTGAGTAAAAAATACTGATATATAGTGGATAGCACTTCACGGGTTAAGTCTTTTTTAATTACGTCATCATAAAAAAGGTTATGTATGCACGAGTTGTCCATGTATGAGTAGTAAATGATGAGTAGTTTGTATGTCATCCAAACCCACCGCAACCCGAATCGATTTACATATTTTCTATCTATTTTATACAAAAAATGTCTCTACGTCTGATAACAAACAATATTATTTAAACACCTTTTTTGGTTAATTTTTCAAAATGAAACGATTTTTGAGTTCAGAAGCACGTTTACTTTGCACTGATGAAATCATATTTTTTGTACAGCATATTTTAAGTTTATTATTTACTATTAAAATAACTATATTTTTATTTATATATTCTTAAATTGTTCAAACTATATCAGACTACTTTCTTTAAAAATATTATTAAATAACTTAAAAATTACCGATATTTTTGTCAGGCGTTAAGGTTGTCCGGACGAAAAAAGGATATAGTATGTATTTCTGATTTATTGTGTTTATTATTTTTGAATGATATACAAATTCGAACTGATTTACAGTTGAACTGCTACAATATTTTTCTCCGAGTTTGTACAGTCGGCGAATGTTACAAATTTTCCACTTTAAATGGCAAAACCTTAAATAACTATTTATATGATCATCGATTTGTGCAATCAACTAAAGTTCTTTCAATTATTTTCTCATCATCTATTCTATACTCATAAGGATAAGACAATATTATTATCACTGCACTCGGGATTATTAATTGGTTAGGAAGCGTATAGAATCGCGTGTATCATATTATAGCAGGTAAAAAAAAAAAATACGAATTATTAGGTACCTATAGGCAATAATATAACTCTTATTATTTAAAAATCATGTTCAATCATACCTATTTAAATTATGTATATACTTAATTAATATATACAAATTTCAACTCGTTAAAATTAATATTATAAACACATATTTCATTCCTGGGTTTTTCGCAAAAATGAATTGCGTATCAAATCCCCAAATGAAAACATTGGACTACAAATAGGAAATTTTTCCTTGGAACACTCAGGAAACACCAAATTATTAATTTTATAATACTCACTCCTAATGGAATATACTAAGAATTGTAAGTAATTGTAAGTTAATGCAGAAAAGCCCAAGAGTAATTTTACTATTGCATTACACATATTATATTATAATGTATAAATAGAAAGTATAGAATAATAAATAATAATAATATAAAATAGACAATGTTCTTGGCTACACATACAATAACGCTTCAAGATAATAACACATGTTATGTGACCAAGTGTACGTTAAATATTATACGGCAGCGATAAAAATCAAACCAACTAATATATTCATGTGACATCAACAGCTTGTAAGTCTTTGTAGAGACATAATTTCATATGATGTAAGAGGCGAATCCACTCCGTTCCGGCAAAAAAATAAATAAATAAGAATTCGGAGCTTTTTAGAAATTGTGTAGACATACGTATACCAGTCACGTCTTAAATATATATACATATATAACATATATATATATTTGAAATTCATAAAATACATAATTTGGCACTGGACCTATAGTATGATAATTACATTACTTGATACATTAATACGAGTATGAAAAAAAAAAAAAATTCGTTGGTAAAAATATAGTCGGATAAAACCATACGATTATGCATTGCTTTCTATATGACGGCCGTTGTAAGCGTTTTATACACCGTATAATATCTAATTATATAATATGTAAATAGACGTAATAACAACTCGTACAGCGGTGGCGAAATTATGGGACATACATGAATCACGCAAACGGTTCAAGTGTTATAGTTTATTCAGGTGCGTATACCAAAGAAAAAAAAATAATAAATAAATATTGTGATGGGTTTTAAAGGTTTTCAGCCGATAACGACAGTATGCTATTATTATTATTATTATTATTATTATTATTATTATTATTGACGATTTACCGCAATAACTATCGACTAAATAATATTTCGGTATAAAAATGGAAACAGAATTTCTTACGATTTCCGGACGGGGGTTGAACCCCGCCCATTGTATATATTATATAATTACGCACTTGGCCATATCCATCATGCGCGCGAACGCATACATTATTGCGAAAACGTGATTAATGTTGCGCTACGAATTACGCGAGTGCGTGTGCACGATATTATATTATATAGTAAACTGTGTGGGCTGCTGTCACCGCATCGTGTATATGGCCGATGCGTCGAAAATTAACGATGTGTGCCATTATATTATACCGTGCACTGAGCACACAATATTATATGACGTATACCTTTACTCCACTACGAATAATAATTATTATTATTATTATTATTATCATAATTATTATTACAATTATTATTATAATAACAAGATCAACACCTCTTATCTGACCAAATTAGATTTACGTGTGTATCAAATATCAATTATGTTACCGACTCATTGTACGATTGAATTTTGAACCTCGTCACCTCGTGTAAACCTAGTCAATATTTTAGCCCGCCCAAGTATACGATCACTGCTGATTTACTGATGGACATGGTCGAAAAATTGTGGACACCCGATAGAGATAATATCAGGAAAATCCCAAAACGCGCGGATATTTTGATCCCTAGCACGGTTACTAATACTTAAAAGTCCCTTTAACGCTACCAGCACTGAATGACATAGCTCCAAAACCTCTAACGTCATAATACATATAATTGCAAAATGTCGGCCAGATCCTTCCAGTGATTTGAGCTGAGTTTATATCAGTTAGTCATGTTTGCCTTTTATACATAGAAGATTTAAAAAATGTTTTTTATCCTAATAATTTATTTGTTAAAATCACCCATGCGTTAAAGCAAACAAAACAAAAACTAAAAATTTTACAAATCGATTAAGCCGTTTCTAAGTCTTGGCAAGATCAGCGAATATCAGTTTTGTCTAGTTGATTTTTGATCATCATTTTTATCCCTATCATATCGGGTTTTACATCATTAAATGAAAACTACTACAACTACTATAACATGTTTGTCGGTCGTTATATAAGACATTTAACAGTCGTTCATTTTATCCAGCACCCAACTAGATCAGCATCTTTACATATCTCGGGAAGTTCCTGAAATAAAATTTGAAATATACTTATACATGTAACAAATATGTATAAATGTTTATTTTTCCTCCTTCTTTATTGTTATTAATAAAATTAATAAATAATAATTACTCTTAATCTACGATATGAGTTTTCATCTCAGCGTAAAATGACTTTTAGTAATAATCTCTATTTATTTAAAAATTATGTATATTGTATATTTCTTGTAATAAGAATAATAAAAAAAAAAAAAGAAGAACCGGATGATGGGTCTCGCTCTGCTGTACAGTTGGGGATGAAGTGCACCTCGTTCATAGGATAGGTTATTACAATGGATTTGCTAAATTTGAATTAAATACCCAGATACCAATTGAAGTATAAGTGTTTAAGTCTTAAAAGGTATCGTGTAAAATATTCAGATAATTATTTTCCATTCTAAAGATGTAAATCGCAACTGTTCATGCATGTAGAACTTTCCGAAACGTGGAACGCAAAAGAATCGTTTCTGTTTTACGACGAAAGAAATAACCGCGCGTCGATAGAGATAAACTCCAAAACTATAATATTCTCGACCGAAAAATACTTCTGCAAGAGCTAACACCTGTTTTAGTCTAAAGATTTAATACGTTTTAGATCACAAAGTAGAATTCGAGATCGGATATAGCATGGCCGTATTATGTATACGCGAGACCGACCGACGCACTGACATTTACGATGTATGCAGATTATAATAATACCTATTTACCATAGGACATAACGTAACGGTTCGTAGTAGACTGATAAAATATAAAAAATGTTCAAGTTTTTCTACGCTGCGCAGAATTAATATATTATAATAACGAAACCTAAAGAGCTCCATGGTATCCCGTTGAATCGTCATCGTGAATATTACGAGCAAGGGTGCCGTTATTTTGCGTATACTTTGCGCCGTGTTAAACTTTTCCACAAACTGCTGATTTCAGAATATTAAATTCGCTTGTTTATTATTATTTTTTTTTTTTTGTTTACATTATAACGGATAATACGTTTGTTTGGCCACTACGAACCACAACGAACCTCGTATAATACCTACGACCTACGTGTAAAAAATGTTTAGAAACCAATGTAATATTATAAAAATATTAGATCTATTTCCACCGGAATTATACATGATGTAATTGATTTTTGTTTTCCGTACTCCAAATACACACATATTTTATGATTCAATACCGTTGGTATTTTCGTAATTTCCATCCCGGCCTTTGACTTGCACATCAAACCATCAAATACATCGTATTTACACTCTCTTCAAAAGGCAAATAAATAAAATACAATCGTCTAATGCACATTTAATACTCGTAGTGACACATTAATCATTTTATTATTCGTGTTTTTTTCTTTCTTTTCTTTTTTCATGTCGGATCTCATGCAGTGGCATAATTTCAGTTTTAGTAGAGGGGGCAAATTTTTGACCGGCCTAAATGGGTAAAAAAACCCGCTCACAACAAAATATATTTTAGAATCTAAACATTTTGTACTTCAGTTATACAAATATTTTACCAACTTTTCGGTCCTTGAGCGTTTTGCAGAAATTTAATTTTTTTAGCACAACAGTTTTTTATCACACCACCCACTTCTATTTTTTTAAGACGTATTTTTTCCATATTGAAAAAAATAAAGTAAGCATGCATCACAAAAAAAATTAAATTTTAATATAGGTATTCAACTAAATTAACACAATATAGAATAGTTGAATAGTTTACCTACGCTGTACACGACTGTCGTAAATTAATTGAAGTCTGAAACCAATGATTAATAAAAGTGCCGATCGGTTCACGATTGTTGTTTTTAGAAATTGTAATAATTTTAGATTTTAAAAATAAAACTATACGGGGGGATTATGATATTAATTATTATTATTGTTGTGCAAATAACAATTATATTATATTGTCACTTTTCCTTCAAAAAGTACACACACACACACACACACACACACACACACACACACACACACACATACATACATGCATGCACGTACCCGTATATGCGTCTAACTATAAATATATTCCAACTATAAATTAATGATTAAAAATTTATCATTATGTCAATGATTTCTCAGTACAGTCAGTATAATATTTTATGATAACATTATGAAAATAGGCTTGTTTTTGAGCTAATAAAATATGATAATGGTTAAACGACAAACACCGGGCACCGGCCCATCGGGTTGCGTTTAAAATCAGACAGTAGTAAATGCCCACTTTGTCAATCCCAATGACGCCACTGACCTCATGTTATTATGTAATGTCGGTATGGAATTTTAATACTCAAATAATTTTTTATGGAAAATTATAAACAATGAAAATCTCAAAACGGCGATAATATATTATTAAATAATAATATTATATGGGTAGATACATCGTACTTATAAATACACAAACGTCATAATATAATGTATACACTGTTCACTAGTAATAAATGTATTTGCACTTTTGATCAACTCAATCGGCGTGATGTAAAGTGTTTAAAAGCAATTGGTTGATTTTAAATCGAACCGTTTTCACCTTGTACGAATATAGTATAGATAAAGTAAAACTAGTATAATGCACCCTTTGGTCTTTTGCTCGCACGGTTGGCCCTTTTTAGCTTATGGGTATGTTCAACAACGACCTTTTTCCGGGTACAATTTCCTCAAAACTCAGTTACAAAGGGCTAATAAATGCACAGCATTGTTTTTGACTTTTAATTTCAAATTTAGTAGTACTGTTGGTAACAATGTTTAAATGCTCGAGCATTTAGATAATTTGAGTCAAATAAGAAATACTTGCAATAGTGTTGCGGTTGTTTATTAACACTTAAAGTAAATCAATAACGAATATAACACAATTAAGTACAGCAATTAAAAGAAAATGTTGATGTTACGTGCCTGCAGTAGTTTGACCAATTAACTTTTTAATTCGTTCAATCCTTTCTCGTGATTTTAAATTTTATTTTCTTTTTTCAGATTTATTTCTTTTTTACTTCATTCTTTTATAGGATTCCCTTTTCTCATTAAAGTAGTTAAGTTTAACGCAGACGTACTAGGTTCTCTATTATTATTCATAAAGTTTGCAATGTATTTTTTTTTTTTAAAAATAAAAATTAATTTAATTTTTAACACAATAATATAGAAATATTTTTTAATGAGTATTTCGAATATGTGTTTTGAGATAAGGAATCATTATAATGGTCTTACCAATATAGATGTTTTATTAATACTTTAAGTAAATCAACATTAATGCTTAAGTACAATATTAAAACGTTAATGACAATAACAAGTAAAGCTTCTTCACTGAATGGACAAATACTTCTGATTTCAGTGTGGAACAATGGAATTTTTAAAATCCTCTGCACATTTTTTTTTATTCATATACTTTTGTCGTATTGTTTTATGTGCTCAATTTATGTGCCCAAAATTGTCTTCGCGAAGAAGGAATTCTTTATCCCACACAAGAACGTTTAGAATCAAACGTATAAAGTTTATGTAAACTCTAAACATATATGCACATCCGATGGTTGTAAACGTTAGTCGATTTAGTCCTTCGAAATATGACATCGAACATGTAAACGGTCGTTATAATTTATAATTATATTTATTCTTGAGATATTATCCGAAAAAATTCTTATGTTATAAAAATTATTAACACTTTAAAGAACTCGTAAGAGTCCACATATACTATACCTAATTCGAGTTGACGTCAGACAAACTTATTTAATAGTATAAAAATGGGGAAAAAAGAGAAAAAATCGTTATTATTGTGTTCTGTTGCATAATATAGAAAAATATTGTGTTACGATGCCATCAGATATTGTAAAAATTGATGTTGATATAATATCATCCGAAAATACCACAATTCAATTTATCCGCGATCCTTTCAAGACTTCAAGTCCTTTTGAATTATGAATTAATTTGTTTGAAGGATAACGACTCGTAGTTGGAAATAAATCCATAGCACGTGAAGTTACACGGTTTTGGAGTTTCTTTGTGTATTACTTTACAACTCGTAGTATTTTTAATTTTATTTATTTCACTGGTTTTTATACAACACCGCTGGAGAGTGCTTTTTCTTTTTCACAAACAGACACTCGTATGTCCGTAAACACAATTTCCCGAGTAAATTTACATTTTGATTAAAGTCTACGGCTTAAATCTAATAACTCGAACCACTATATACCTACTATATGCAATTTGAGACATATTATTCCAATACGTTCCCTAGGTGTATGTATTCTACATGGGATGAAAACATCCATTAATTACAAATTCAATTGGGTTTAGAAAAAAAAAAAAATTAATATTTTCTATAAATAAAATCATTCTAAAAAAAATTGCAACCAAATATGACAAAAATTATAGTAGTTAACGTAACTATAATTATTAAGAGTTCGGAACTTAAGTGAGTTAAAAAATATTTGAATAATGAGCACAAGGCACAACATTATAATTATATGACTTAAAACAAATGTGTTTAGAAACCTAAATGGTATGTATTTTGAATAAAAATAAATATTATTTAAAAAGTTTAAATTTCAACTTAATTTCAGTTGTGTTTTCAAATTTTCTAAAAGACAGCAAAGCTATAATTTAATTTTTAAGTATTTATTTAGAAATTATAAATTGCTTTGGGTACTCATAAATTGGTGTACGTAATATTATAAAAAATTACCTAATTGTATTATTCTGTCGGTGAATGTAATAACTCCCTACCTCCATCACAAGGTTTTAGCTTACAGGAGGTAGGTAATCAAAATTGTACCTATGTTTTTATACTTAATTAATGTTTATCTTTGATTCTAAATAAATAAAAAAATAAAAAATACATTTTACTCTTGAGCATAAAAAAAAAATACTAAAATATTTTTAAAAATCGTTGATTATGTGCCAATGCGCGATGCAACAAAATCATTAAAATATGTAAAATGTAATTTCATAATTTAATTGTCTGTACTCTGAAACAGACTTAATTTGTCAATCTATTTTGTTACCATACATATATGCAATTTAGATATGCAAATGCTATCTACCACATTCACTAGTGTTAATTTGTAATCATACAACAGTTTATTCAACCATATTGTTTGTATTTTTATTTATAATCGATTTTAACAAACAACTAAAATTATCAAAAGTTAACATTTTTTTTTTTAGTTTTTTGTTTTTCAGCAACCCTTTGTTTTTATTTTTAAACTGATTTTTTTCATTTTCAAAATGAATTATTAGATTGTACAGTCAAATCGAAACTATTTGTGTGGTAATAATAATAATTTTACAGTAATCTGATTACTGATTTTATAATTAAACCAACAAATGCAAAAAAATTCCTTTTATGTTATTTTAATTTTATTTTAAGTCTAACATTTCCAAGTGAAATCTCTTAATTTGTAATAAAATTAACTTTTGAATAAAAAAATACTAAACTAAATGAATACAGTATATTCTAATTACAATAAATTGATAAAATATTTCCAAATATTTATATGATTTATTCCTAATGATTAGGGGTAGGAAGTTCAAATCTTCACAGAGCCTAAACATAGAGTGGTGTAAAAAAATTATTTATTATTGTGTTATGTTCAGTATAAAATGCATATTTATAATTATACAAATGTATAATCCACTATACAAATATTTTAGTGCAAACTGTTTAGAAAGATATGTAAAATAATTATTTTTTATGACCTCTCTCCCTCCACTATAGAGAAAATTTGAAATGCACACCATTGCTTGTAGCTGCAAGTTAAAAACTTATAAAATTGCAAAATTTACATCTTATTTAAATTATAATATCACATTTAAGTGTATAACAGTATAACAAATAATATTTAAATAGATAAGAAGTAAAATTAAATTGAGCAGCAATAGATTGCTCATAAGTGAACATTTAAATTAAATTTCATTTGGCGACTTTAGTAGAATAAACTTAAGATAATAATAACATTAATAACTAAATGTCCAAGTATGCAAAAATAAAATTTGGTATTTCAGTGGTTTGTTTTATTATAGAATGTGAGCAAACAATAAAGATTACATTTTTTGCAATACCCTAATCAGTTATGATGTACCTACATTTCAACCTATTCTTTTTTTACAATTATAATAAAAATATACAATCTGTATTAGTAGCTAGTAGTTACAATCAATATGAGAGTACAAGATAATGTAAATAACATAAAGGCATGTAACTATCTAGCAATAACACTCAAAACATGATAGAGATATTTCTCTAAAAAATATTATCAAACATAGAAATATGTTACTCTTATTAATGTTATAAGTATAGTATAAGGCATCAAATTTTTGGATGAAAAATTATAATAAAATTATAGGAGTTTATATAATTTAATGAATAAGAAAAATCCGAAACTACACTTTGTTATTTCATAAAATGTATAATATAATTAATTTCATATCCATACATGTAAATTAAAATACACATTATAATGGTATTTACATCAAACATTATATACTATAGTTTTTATTTATAATAATAATTTTATTTATATTTTCTCATTTTATTGCAAATAGAAATAAAAACAAGAAATAATAATCATAGTAAAATATTATACATTTTAAGTTAATATAACAGTTGATAATCAGACAGATAGGTTTTACCTAATTATTATTCTGTGAGGAACTAGGTGAAGTATCATCTTCGCTATCAGAACTATCAGAATACGCAAGACCTGGTAACACAGTAGACTTGGTTTCACCTAAAAAAAAAAAAATATAAATATTATAATAATACCTCTATTACATTTATAGCTTTTGATAATAGTTATAAGTTATAACTAATTAACTAAAGATATAAAATTATCCAGTTCAAGTATTGTATCATAGAAAATGATATTTCTCCCATAATCATTCACATAGACCCAAATAAGGAGGCTTGGGGGAACTAAGTCCCTCCAAAATGTTATAAAGTCTTGCCAATTTATATTGAGTTTTTCTTTTAATATCTATTAATAATCAGTAAATATAATTTCTAAAAAAAACTTTGTAAAATGTAAATGTGGAAAAAATTATTTTTGTTCAATAGGTAATTGAAAATAAAAATATTATAGTTGTATAATTTCTCCACTGGAAGGCCTCTACAGTCTGTCTAATCCATCACTTATATTTATATTTTTATTTTATTCTTTTATGTATTTACTTTCATCAACTGTTTTTATTATTGTATATTTTAAAACAGATTTAAAAAAAAAAAACTTTTAAAAAATAAAAATTGTCTAATTATTCTATTCTTTGTTATCACTTTTCTATTGTTTTTTTTCATATTATAGTTATACTACTTTAATGTTAACTATCAAGACCATACAATTTAATTTTTATAGAATCTAAAAGAAAAAGAACTGAATATAATGCATAAAAATATTTCTATGTAACTAAAAGATATTAGTATAAAAATGTGTATTATCGTCCAATTAACAATATCGTTAGTAATATAACAAACCGGTTTACTGAAAAAAAGTATGAAATAAGCGATTTCAATTGACATTTGATTCAAATTAAATTATGAAGGGAGCAAATATTTTCTTGAGTTTGTCAACATGTTAGCGTTCATTTAGTACAATGCAAAGAGTTAAAAATGGTTGAGAACTTCTATAACTTAAGACAGATTCAATTATCTTTATTATTAAATATTAAAGGAGATATTTCAAATGATATTGATATAGAAATTATTGTAAATAAATTTGCTATGAAAAAACATAAAATATTTTTAAAATAGTAAAGGACAAATACATAATATTATATATGATTTATCTTAAGATAATATAACCCAAATTATTTATGTGCTTTTCCTTATTTTAATAAAGTTTGATATTAAAATAATAATATTTAATCCACAGTTAAATATTTAAGTTTAATTCAATAATAATATTAATGCAAATATTTTTATGTATTATATTAACTACAAATAATTTTTGAATTATTCCATGGATACAACATTATTTTTAAACCCATCAAAAAAATTTAATTATTAAATATTGAAAAATTATATATAATGAATATACACTTCATGCACAAAATTATTTTTCAATTAATAATGTAAATAATGAAAATCCTATTTTTAATGATTTATGTTTTTAAATTTTATTTACTCAAATATTTCATTTTAGGTGACATTTTTTTAAGTGTTTTAAAAATATATATAATAATATTGATTATAAAAAGAATATTTATAAGAAAAAATACTTGAACATCTAAAATTCAATGAACTATGATCATTTTTCAGTGACATACATATGGATAACTAGTTTTGATTTATAACAATATTCTAACAATATTCATATTCAGATTATAATTTTACATAGATTTTTCTATTATGTGCAGGCAACCCATAAAAACTAATAAAACCTCAATAAATCTAATACATCAAAATATTGTATTTTATCAAATCATTCGAACCTGTTTTCTTGTCTGGTATTTTCTTATGATCATTTACAGTTAGTTTTTGCTTTTTAGAGAAATTTGTACTTTCGTCTGATGTTCTCTTCATAACTATTGCACCAGCTAATAGTTTACTTTGTGTTTTTCTTATTCTATAAAAATAAATTACAAAACTATTATACTATCAATCATTTTTACTTATTCACTGATTTATTGTAATGACTTACATATTAGTTTTCACAGCTGATGGTTTAGGAGGAATTGCAGCCACTAATGGAGAAAGAGTAGTTTCACATTGCAAAGTTGATACTTTAGACCGAAATTCTTCAATTTGTTTAGTTTCTTCCATTAGTTGTCGTCTTTCTTCAGCCATCTTGGTTCTATCAACCAGTTCAAGGAAACCAACTTCATCGTCGTCCAGCCCTCTTATCATGTTTTCTAAACAAATTCAATATTTATACAACAATGGTATAACACTGAACAGAAAAATAAATAGATATTCTAATATGTGTCCACTATCTAACTTTGATATTTAAGAATCGCTTTTTAATTGATGTTATAAAAAACATACAGTGGTTTCCACTTATTTAAATCATTTTCTTATTGAACTCAAAACAGGCTGTCGTGATTTAAATGTATACTAAAACAGTATACATTACCACACACAGAAAATATAAGACAATTATATAGTAATTTGACAGTAATATAATTAATTATACAATGCACTTCTATCAAAAATTAATTAATTATAAGTATTACGACTAAAATGTTAGTACTTTTTTAGCATTATAAAGTAAATAAATATTTGCTATAATATATTTAATAAATAATATATAATATAAATATGAATAAAAAGTGCTTCTTGTCAGTAATTGATAAAGATTTTAATAATTTTTAATCTAACGTATATTTTATTTTATATATCGTTAGACATTTACACATCTACAAGAATTAAAAAATGTATTATAAATACATATATTTGTTATTTGTTTTACTAAACTGAATATCGAAAAATATTTTAAACTGAATCAGATATTTTAAAAAAAAGATTTTTTTTTTTTTTTGCTGAGATCATTTGTCTCATTGATTTTTAGTTGATGAACTCAATTGGCCTGGACCTAAAGTTAGTACAATAAGCGTTGACTACTGTACTCCCATTTGTTAAAGAATAGACTATAATTTACTTACAATTAATAGTCTATTTTACAATCAATGGTACTATGTAACAATCAATATCAATTTGAAAAATATAAAATACTCCCTACCCCGAAACAAAATGCTAAAAATTATTATCATATTGTTTTATTACCGATTTACTCAGCCAAGAACTTATTAAAACCGTACGAAAAACGTTGTGCAAAATAATTACTGAGTTTATGGGTTTCTTCATATTCATACTCCTTCTTCCGTCGTTGCTCCTCCAGCCGGTCAAACAACGACCGGTGATCATACTGTTCCTCGGGAACCTCTGTGCAAATCAAACGAAAACAAATGTCACAAGTTACAATAAACGACGGCGATAATATTAAAACACGGAACAAACGTACCCAGAGGCTGTTCGGCGGTTCTAACTTTATCCCATTCTTCCTGTCGAATCTTGCGCCGCTCCGCCAACTCGGTTTCGGTGACGAACCCGGAACTCATTTTCCGCTCGTACGTTTATATCGCAATATACTTGGTCGGCAAACAACCCAGGCCGTTCAGGGTTCACATTATATGCGCGCCGTTGAAAATAATATTGTTTAATACAAAAGTTTCGGTTTATTACTGGACTTGATAATCCACCGACTAGTGTTTACATTTCGTGCGCTGATAAGTGATGGTCTTATCAAAAAACAGACGGGCCCATCCAAGGAGAATGGTGATCGTAGTTGCCCGACGTTCGAATGGCGCCAATACAAAACAATCATTGCACACGTGTAACTTAAATCCGTAAGCCGTATAATATACAGTAGTTAAAGTGGGGTGTACGGTGTGGAACGGTGCCCCTCTTCTTATTTACGGTAATATTATACGTTCCCTTTAATTTAAGTCTCCTAAGTCCGGGAGGACTCAGCAACGACAACTTACACTAAACGTCGTTAGTGTCAAATTATCAACGTATCAAGTAAATTACAAAATACAATTTATATAATATTATTATATGAAATATATTATTGAATAAGTGACATGCGATATTATTTTATTATATAACATGCGATGTTCAATATACATAGGTTTTTATTTGTATTTTTAATGAAATATTTAAAGCTCAAACAGTTTAACATTTAAATTAATTTTTTTTAACATCAGAAGTTTAGACTAAATAATGTAATTTATTTTTAATAATCTGGCATAATAAGCTGCAAGATTATTATTATTTTTTTTTTTTAGAAGGAAATTTGTTTTTAGTTTTTACACCTTATAAAACTTTTTATAGACAAATGTGTATATATGAAAAAATGACATAATGGGCTACCCTAAAAAAAAATTGGTAAGGGGACGCTCCTAAGTTTTTGGTAATTATAGTCCCCCCCTCAACATTTCTACCAAACTTAATAATATATAATTATACTATAAGTCTACAATGCTTATAAAACTATAAAATGAAAAATGCCTTTTAGTAGACTGTTGTTTTTAACATTACTCATGAATATACTAAACCGTTTTGACTGGTTCGATTTGAAATATTTGAACTCCTTGATTGTGTTTCGAATTCTGAACACACTACAATAAATCATTTAATGCTACAATCTGTTTGTATTTGACTAAAGTTTTTAAATTGTCTACCAAAACAATATTGTCATAATATACATTGTTATTAAACATGTAATTTTAATTTTTACACTCTATTATGTTTTTATTATTTAATAATATTGTAACACTTAAGATAAGTTATTATAAACTTGTTACTTGTTAGTATCCGAATACTGAACTTGAATCATCTGCCCATCTGTCATCTACACGGTCATTTATTACTTAATAAGTTAATATACATTAGTTTGTACCTGTATCGAAATCAATTGATTTGAATATACATTTGAAACAGTGCCAGCTGTTTGTCGTCCCGGTTTAAGACCATCGAGAATGATCTCGAACATTGATGGGAATTAATTACAAATAATGCTAGAAGTGGAAAATTATACGAACCGTAACGATCATAAAATTAGTAATTAACTATATTAAAAATATAATATTATTGGGATTTGCCTATAATAGGTATATGGTAACTTTTTATCTATCATAATTGAATATTAATACATATTTTATAATTAAAAAGAGTTCTTAGAATAGGTCATAGTGATAGTTATTTCGGCCACATACACCGCTTGGGCACCTAACTGACCTAACCTCTGCTTACCTACATCCGTTTTCAGAAATTATAAAAAGAACTACTTTCATTGTGATACTGTCATAAACGTCTAATCAAGTGGCAATTTTCTTTATTTTTCAATATATACTTATATTTTTACAATCAGAAACTCTAAAATATTAAGCTTAACTGGCAGGAACTGACGCAAAAGCTAATATTATGAACAGGAACGCGGTTCCGGTCCATTTCGAGCACTGATTTCAAATCGATAAGTACGAATTTGTTTTTCGCGTAAAATTGCTATGAGTAACAATGATTGGCTCTCCTACGAAGCAAAATGTGATTCTTATTTTTACATTCAGTCTTAAACTTATTCAATCGATGGCCTTTTCTTTAGTTACCTAAACAGATTATTACCTGTTTTCTTCTGTGATTTCCCGAAATTCGAAATAAAATTAACTAATTAGATAATTTATTGTTCAGAAATTCTGATCAACGACTAAAGAAGATACCGTCGGTTGACCAAATATCATGAAAGTTATAAGATATAATAATAGTATCATAATAGATATGCACATAGGTTCAATAAGCTCAATAAGCCCCAATCCGTAAATATAATATGCATGCTAATATAGTGAAATTAATATGCTAACATTTGAAAAGGGTATAAGCAAACCATTACTCAGTGTAAACAATGCCAACCACTATAGGCGTTCAATCCAAAAAAATGCTGACGTGACCCTCATTTTGAAGTTCTGTCATTGATGACCAAGTATAAAGTATAGGCATGTTTCGTGATGATAACAGAAATCAAAATTGTAAAAGCTGAGAGTTATTTCAAGCGAGGATTTTTTATGAGACTTTTTTTCAGTAAATTATTTTAATTTAAATAAGTTATAAATCTGGCATTAAGAATATTTTCAAGTGAACTTGTAAAAAAAAAGTTAAATTATATGAATTAAATTTTATTTTAATATTAAAGTACAAAGTGGACGATTCAATCACATGGCTGAAAATATAAACATATTTGTTCATGGTCGGTGGTATAATTTATTCTAAAATTTGCCTTTGAGCTGTATAAAATAGCATAAAATATTCAACATTATAACAATTGTTTTGCACAAATATTTTTCATTTAAAGTCAAATTAGCAAAAACTAAGTTGAACAACAGCTACAGCAATGCTTGCACAGATCACATCTAATATGAGCTAACCAGTAACGTAATCTGTAATGTAACTATAACGATAATTAATATCATAATACACTTATCATATCAACTAAATCTTGTAAAATATAAATGATAAATGGTAGAATTTTTTCTATTGTGTCGGATATTTACGTGCATGTATGATGTATATGTATTATATACATACTGCATAGTACTACATCCGAAAATAAAAAAGTTGACGAACGGAACTATGAATGACTTTTTATTTACGCTACTTATCCCTTCACACTAAAACGATTTTTAATTTTGAGTATATGTGCAACATTATTATTGAATGTACTCATTTAACGGTTCAACTTAAATAGATATTATATACAAGTAAAAAAAAAAAATTTATTCAACAAATATTCTTATACAAATATGTTTTTACTTTTTGATATTAACAAAAAAAAAAAATAAAATAAAAATTATAGTAATTAATATAATTAGATACGTATACTAGCTGTATAGATAATATTATTACTCAATAGTGTGACAAAATATAGCTACTAATATTTCACGCGGACAACAGTTATAGTATGTAAAATTAAGTATCGATATATCTATCGCTCTATCGCAATGTCGGATGGAATTGTTTGTGTTAAAATTAGGATTAATTCAAAAGTAATAGATAATGTAAAAATAAAATTTCCATGATCGATGGTCGTACAAAAAATTACCGAGTACAAAATTAACAAATGAAATGTCAATGTAAACAAAATTTTGTTCTTATATGAGGCTTATAATGATACAATTATTATAGTATTCCAACGCCTGTTTTACTCGTATCATAAATATATATATTGCGAATAAATCCCATAATATAACACCTGTATAAATATATAATTTAATATGTACTTTAAATTGAGTAGACAATTTGGTCAGGTTGTAATAATCAAAAGAATTACGAATCAGTCACTTTTTTGTAAACATTATTTTTATGTATGACCAAGTCATGCTTTGGTCATCTCGGTGCTCGGAGGTTTCGACGATCTACCCTGCAACATGTCCTGGATTTCTTGCAGGCTCTTGCCCTCGGTGTCGGGCAATACGAAAGCCGTGAACAGTAGAGCGAATATGCAGCACACGCCGAATACCCAAAAAGCGAAGTGTATTCCGATGACCGCACACACGGAGATGAACGTCTTCGACAGGATGAAGCCCAGAATCCAACAAAAGCTTGTCGTTATACCCGATGCTATTGATTTGAGATTAGTCGGAAAAATCTCTCCCATGATCGCCCACGGCAATGGGCCGAAACCTGCGGAAAACATAATATACGTCACATAATCATGTATATAATATACGAAATAAAATAGATTAAACAATTGCGTGTTTATGATTATTTTATTATTATTATTATTATTATTATTATTATTATTAATGACCGTATTCTTATGTTTCAAAAATATAATATTGTAATTCAATAAATCTTGTAAATAAATCTTACTAAAACAAATAATAATACATTTCTCAACGAAAAACAAGAAAAAATCACATATATAACGAGTTAATGCTTTGATTAGCTATGCAACCATTGCTTTTAGAATATTCTAAAATCAATGCTATAACCTTATATTTTACTCTCGCAATACCTACGTAAAAGTAATACCAGTAGTCTATATATAAGTTATTTATGTGTATAGTCAGTAAAGCTACCTATACATACTGTACCTACATTTTGTATACAATATGTGATAATAAAATAATATAATATTAATATAAATAGTATCATACTAATTAAATGTATTCTATAATCAATGATGAATGGTGATACTTATAGATATTAGATTTTATTATAAAATAAGTTTTTTTTCGTTTGATAAATTGACCCTAGTACTATAGCTATAATATTATCAACGATCACCGTACTTGTTACGCAAACAATCATCACACCTTTTATGTAAAACGACATCCCGTCGAACAGATGATGTTACACATTATTGGACCATCAATAAATTAATTCTCTAATAAAATGATTATAACGTACCCAGACAATAAGTGATTATG
Source organism: Chaitophorus viminalis (assembly GCA_025469195.1). Lineage (NCBI taxonomy): Eukaryota > Metazoa > Arthropoda > Insecta > Hemiptera > Aphididae > Chaitophorus > Chaitophorus viminalis. The sequence goes on from JAIPRK010000895.1 coordinate 45,778, forward strand.
AAAACCACTAAGCTAGCAAGCGGCATCCATCCAATCGAGCTCACATCATATTCGGATTGTTTTAAGTAGAAAAATAGACCAAGCGTTCCCTGCATTAATTAGAACAACATTATACAAACTATCAAATCAACATACTATGTTGTGTGTGTATGTGTGTATGTGTCAGTGGTGGATTTAAGGGGGGGGCAGAGGGGCTTGCCCCCCCTTGGCCAATAATATGTGTAAGAATATAATTGTGACGTAAACTTATAATCACGATTCACGAAAAATTCAGGTTTCTGATTTTGTTTGGATACTTAATATTTAATTATATTATACTTTATATTTATAAGTCAACGTCAAGAATCAAATCGTATTTGGAAACGACAATGAGAGAAAATCGTTTTAATGGGTTATCATTATTAAATATTCATCATCAAATTTATATAAAACCAGAAGAAATAATCGATTTGTTTGCAAAACAACATTCGAGACGTTTACAATTTTATTTATAAAACACTACATTTATTTATATTTTTTTTATATACAAATATTTTTAATTTTAATACTTTTTCATGTGAGTACACTTATATAATACATTTTAATTAATAATATATTTTAATATACTATTATACTAATACAAGTGTTTTTATAAAAATATGTGTTGATGTAAAAAAATATTGGGCCCCCTCCAAAACAAAATTCTAGATCCGCCACTGGTGTGTGTGTGTGTGTGTGTGTGTGTGTGCGTGTGTGTGTGTGCGTGTGTGTGTGTGTGTGTGCGGGTGTGTGTGTGCGTGTGTGTGTGTGTGTGTATGTGTGTACTTACATCGGTAATTGCCATTCCTATTCCAGAGATGTACAAAAGTGTCTTCATTGTGGTGAACTTAGCCAAACACGGCGTCAGAGCGGACGCGCCTAACATGACGGATCCCACTATAATAGTGGACACGCTAGCCGACAGTTTAACACCGGTCTCGATGAAGATCATCTCGCTGTAGATTAGCAGCACGATGATGCCGCAAAGCTGCTGCCATGCCACCATGGCACAAGAAATCATTAATGCCTTGATGTTGCCCTGGTTGGAGAACAATTCGCCAAAACCGGACTTTTGAGCCTTAGCTTCGTCCACGGATTTCTAACGGAAAAATAGCACGCCATTTATATGTTGGAATCAGTAGTTTTGATACATACACGTGTGATACGAATACATTTTAAAGCCTATCCACTTGCGTATCACAAATGTATAGGTATAGTTTATAAACTTATTTCAGAATTGTTTTTGCGAGATACGAAATTCAATAATAGAAGGTTAAAATTAAAAAAAAAAAAAACAAATAGAGTACACTGGGTGCACTGCAGTTGTGCAGGCTAAAGTCGTTTGACGAAAATCCGAAGCACCTTAAAAGTGACGAGAAACCGGAGAAACAATAGTTTGTGTCGCATAAGTGTAAGGGAGGGATCAATAGATTTGCACGTATATACCGTATGGTTTGACTACGTACTTTGATATCTTCGAGCTCTTTCAACAGAACCGTCTCTTGCGGGTTACCACGTAACCACCTGAGCGATTCCAAGGCTTTCTGCTCTCCCCCGGGTCGCATCAAATGTGAATGCGGTGAATCGGGCATCCACACGAACATGCTGAAACAAAGGATCGGCATGGCCAGTGACACGATCACCAGGGTCAGGTACGTCGTGTACGGTCCGACGGCGTATTCGATCAAAAATCCGGCGACCAAGAAGAACTGCATGAGTGTGCCTAACGATGACCTCAAATGTAACTAAACACAAAACAAAAAATATTAATTAAAGACGACGATGCAGCGTGTACAACATAGTACAAGTTCAAATTAAATGTAATTTAATATGCAACTGTTGCACGTAACAATATATAAAATCCGATTGTCACATTATTTATGAATATATAATGTAATAAGGTTACATTGGTATTTTCAAAGGACCACACGGTTGTTACTTCTGAAGACAGAGACCATTTTTTTTTTTTTTTTTACTGACGTCGCTTCCGAAACGAGACGTCACGTGACATGATAATACGATGATGTAAATGATCGTTTTCACATCGATTTGTTCTAAATTAATATAAACTATCGTTTTTCATGTACTATATGTCATACCTCGGAGATCTCGGCGATGTACATGGGCACGGCGGTGAAAATGACGCCAACGGTGAGTCCGGCAAGCATCCGAGCCCCGTAGAGCGCGGGCAAGCCGGGTACGAAGCCGATCACGATCCACGAGATGGCCAACAGCACCATGCCGAAGAGTATTGTGTTCTTTCGGCCTATCCGGTCCAGCAGCGCGCCGGCGAGTACGGGCCCGACGGCAGCGCCCAGCGTGACCAGGGAACCGACCCAGCTGGCTTCATCCTTGGTGATCTTGTCCATGCCGGTGGTCGGGTCACCTTCCTGCAGCTTCACCAGGGTCGGCGAGGACCACGTCATGGCGCATCCTGCGGCGAACGCACCCATGTTCACTGCGGACCAGACACGAAACCGAGTTTAATATAATATATAATTTTTTTTGTTTATCTAATTTATTTTATTGTTCCAACACGCAGGGGTACTCTTACAGTGTTAGTTTTTACAAGTTCATTTTTACAGTGATTACGATAATTCCAATGATTTACAAGATTTTGGACTTCTTGCTAGATATAGATACGGTAATTATATTTTATATACGATGATGGATCCGACGACGTAAATATTACCGATATATCCACTCGTAATGAAAGTTGATTAAAAAAAAACCAACGTTTCTCTAAACAGGTGGATACGCGCGAACTACGGCGAGTCTTGCGTAATAATCTTGCCCATTTAATCATTTAAATAAATAAATAATACTAAAGAATTATATTTTTTCCTTTTAACTCTTAATTTCAAGAGAAACCCTTCTTTAAAGGAATTCATTCAATACGACAATATTATTCTTTTTCAAAAATAGTATTTTTTAGAATCCGTTAATTTTTTTATTGATATTGTGCATAAAGGGACAGCGATATAAGTATTCAATTTAATGTAAGTATACTAGCTATAAATGCATCTGGAAAATTGCTAATTAGTAAAACACAAAACCCGATAAATCAACTTTAGGATGGACCAGATTGAGACCGAGTGATTTTAAAGATACATATTTCAAGTCTGAAGGAGGTTACATTACCTTTCCAGCAAGGTAAACACAAAAATACAAAATACATTTTTCGTTTCTCTCAGAACTCATTATAAAAATTGTACACTGAGGGTATCCCGACCACAAGACATAGACATTTTTATGGTGGACAATAAACTCTGGTGACACAACTATAGCTGTGCAAATAAGATAGATATAATTTACATCGAGTACTATACATGTTTATTTATTTTTCTTTCTTTTTTACAGGTAAATGTATTTTTATAAAAATATCCAGTACAATTCCTGACAATTTACGAGTTTCAAAGGGTTAGTATAACAAGACTACATAATCCTGATATGGTTTACAATCGAGAATACGCAAAAGACAGAGCGGCTAAATTGTAGTCATATATTATATTATATAGTATAATGAATGTCTTTTTACATTGGATCTAATAATAGTAATAACATACAGAGACCATCGACGAAAAATTGTCCAACGTCATAGTACATACAAGACGTCAATCAATGGTTTTTAACTTAGTTAGGAGCGTTGGCCAGTGACCACCACCAGGTCAATATTTTATAATGGTTTTTTAAAGTTAATAAACTCTTAAAAAACTACATCCTTATGTATATTATAAATAATGTATACTTCAGAAACGCCAAAGACAGGGCAGACATAAAAGTAGTGCACTATTATTAATACTGTTGAAGTGGTCGAAAAGTGTTTGCACTACATAAAACTTAAAATAAAACTCGTATATACATTTTTTTTTAATATTATTCATGAATCGTTATACCTAAGTGTTTTGAGAACAATTCGACTCATTTCACCAATCGACACAATAAAACGACGATTAATTTATGTCCATTAAATTCGGGCCTCAGCGATTATTTATACCGAAGGAGTGCGTTTCAATCAAATGTTAATTTGTACAAAAAGTATAGGTACCACTTGTGTCATTCAATAATTTCGAATCTACTGTAATATGTATGAATTGACTCCAGCACTGGCTACTCTGTAAACTGTTTAAGTGAACTATTTCACAATATATTCTAACTGCAGTTCAACGGACAAAACACGATACCAAATTTTTATTAGCCAAGTAATTTATGCCTCACATACCTACGTATGGAGTACAGATGTAATTTGTTTTCAGCATTTCACTATAATTAATACGTCATTGTTTTATAGATATTAATTAAATATTTTTCTCTTGGCTAGTTCTCAAGAACATTTTAAATAAGTTGCGCTAAGTATATAATATTATATCAACAAAAAAAATAAAAAATAAAATATTAATCTTTTTTTGTATTTGAAGTAAAAAAGTAATAGCAGCTAGTTTTCTTCATTCAATTTAAATTTTATAAAAAGAAGCTCGACTTTGAAGTATAAAGACTAATAATACATTTTTTATGTCTAAATTATTGTTATTCACTGAATATATATTAACTTATCGTCTCGGCTAAGAATTCAGATAGGTTTATTTTTTTTTTAGAAAAATGTATGCTAATTCTTCATTTGGCAACGTACAATAATATAATTAGTATTGAAATAGTATAATTATTTCTAAATTATTGTTATTCACTGAATGTTTATTAACTTATCGTCTCGGCTAAGAATTCAGATAGGTTTATTTTTTTTTTTTAGAAAAACGTATGCTAATTCTACACTTGGTAATTTACAATAATAATTATCAGTGACATTCCTCTCAGTTTAAAAATCGGTTAGCGCCTTTTTTTTTGCTAACATTGGATACTGACTAATTTATGTCGACTAAAAAGGTTTTTCTAGTCAAATATAAAACAGCTAATTACAAATGGGCTAGTAAATAAATACCTTAATCGGCCGTAGAAATTATCTGTTTTCCATTAAACTTGCAGTCTTAATCGGCATTGAGGATACGTAAATTATATTATATAATTACTGCAGAGCAACAATGTGTAACTAAATGTTTTTGGCCTATCGTTGGTCGTTAGTACTTCAGATAATGATTGTATCTTGTATCGATGTAGGATGTTTATAGCGCTGATGAAAACATTTTTCAACAAATTTGCTTTGACTGTTTTTTATAAATTATATAGTCGGCTAATTTAGAACACTGTACTAAAAAGATACGTTCTGAGTAAATAATTTTTTCGTTCAAAATCAGCCAAGTAGTTCTATTGAACCTATCCGGTTTTTCATTAAAAAACTACATATATCAGTTGTTTAGTATTATGTATATTTTGAACCTACATTAATAATACTGTTGAATGTGTGGTCTCCACAAGAAATACTCTTTCTCAGATTTCAATTATTGCGAACTGACTATTATTGTTATTTTATTATTAAACACTATATAATATGACATCTAGGTATTCGTAAATACTAAATACGAAATGTAACACGATGGTTATGTTTTGCTGATTGCCATTCATAATATGTGTGGTTTTAATTTTGTTTACTGGCCGTAATCATTTATCAGAATAACTTAAACCCATTATAGCATACCGCACTATTGGATAAGACATCGCAGACGTTAGCATTATACTATATTTATACAATAACAATATATTGTTATCTATATTGAGGGAGAGGAAATAACCTTGAATTTTATTTGCTAAGTGAAGAAAAAAGCTAGTTCTGGAATTGTGATTTTTTTTTTAGGTTTACTCGGATATAGTCAAATACCTAGCAAACATCACAACATTAGTAGTCTTTACAAAAAATGTAGTATAAAAAGTGACCAAATTTTATGAAGGACATTTTTTTTGCCAAAAAATTCAAAGGTTTTACTAATATGACATCAAATTTGTGTAGTTATTTTTAAACTATTATTATTCTACGCACATACATAAGCTTTGGTGTATAATATGTTAAATTTAAAATGCACGTATGTATTTTTCCCGAGTCCTGTTTAGTAGTTGTAATGAATAACATTTACAGATAGGTAAATTAAATATACTAGGTAAGTTAAAATGTCTTCCTGCGACAAACCAACATCACGATAGCACAAATTTTATATTTTTTTTAATTTTAATAAGCTTACTTATATTTTTTTTTTTTTTATTAGAATAAGGCTTCAACATCTAGGGTTATTAGCCTAACGTACATTAAATATAAAAGAGATAGAACAAAAAAAAAAGAAAAAGGATAACAAATAACAAATTATGTTGTGACAATAAGTTGATGGTTACATATGTGTTGAACATTGTTAAAATGAATTAATAACTTGTATTTTATTTAAGAATTTAATGATTTTGGTGCTATTATTTTCATTGAGGGCTTCTTCCATATTCGGTGGTATTTCTAGGTTTTTTCTTGTATCCTGGTACTTTGTACAGTCTTGGATGATGTGTTGAATTGAAAGGTCAGTGTGGCATTCATCACAGGTGGGTGGAGGGTTTTTGCTGATGAGAAAAGAATGCGTTAGGAATGAGTGTCCAATTTTGCATCTAGTGATGACAACTTCCTGTCTTCTATTGAAGTGGTGGGGTGAGATCCATTTTTTTACGTCTTTTTTAGTTGATTTAAGTTTATTAGAGGGGGGAATAGTATCCTAATAATTTTGCCATCTAGAGTAGGTTTTATGTTTGATGGATGATTTGATGTCATTTGTAGGTAAGTCGGAGATATATTTTTTATAGCACCAATATAATCATTTAGACCATATATTATGTATAGATACTTCAGATTTCTAAGTATCAACTATAAAAATATAATACATAATAATGCAATGAGTATTACGAATTCACCTACAATGATTACATAAAATACGTCGTTGCTTATTTGCATTAAATAATAACGTTGGTTCACTACCAGTTAAATATACTGAAAATATACAGCCCAAAAGTGATTTTAGCTATCTGTTTGTGATAAATACATATTTTAGTTGACTGGATAGTTTTGAAAAAATGTCTATTGCATATTAATAATCTGAACATAAAAAATGGTTGATTACCTACACTTTATTTTGACACACAAAACACAAATTATAGTATAATCAGTTAAGTATATAAAGATTTTATGTCAAACAGATTTCCTTAATTTAAAAATGTTAACATTGAAAGTAAAAAAATTTAAACGTGACATTCTATTGACAAATATGTTGTTAATTGTTATACATTCGTGGTCGGATGAAAAACAACTGCAGTGAAAGAAAAATATACGAGTTTTCACTACTGTTTTAATTTAATTTGATTTAATTTTGGTGTTTAGTAGCCCCCATTGATTAATAAAAAAAACAAATTATTATTGTGTTCAGTAACTGTTAAACATCACTGCGTGTAATTGATCAAGAAAACATTTTTTCCGAACACAATCTTCTCACAATACAGTATAGTAGAACCAAAACCCTAATGCCAGTCAGATTACGTGTTTTATTACAAGAAAACCATATTATTCGAACAAATCTTTGACGATTAACGATCTAAGTAAATATCTTTCAACATTAAACCGGGAATTAACACAAATATAAAATGATTGCATAAACCATGTAATAAGTATAATATTATAATCCTTAATCCATGAAATTGCTCATAAAATATATTTTTTATTATTTATTTCCATATATCTGTTTATTGACTTTACATAGGAAATAATGTAAAAAAATATGGTCTGGGATTTGTAAGAAAATTACCATTCAACTTAATGCGATCGATTTCTTTTAAATCGATTCCTTCGTATAAACATGTTTTTATTTATTTTCTGCTAAAGAACGATGAAGACGTAGTTTAAAAAAAAATTATATATAACAATGTATTACTTTTATGAATATTAACTGTATTACTGCAAATAAAATAAAAAATTATTTTTGTGTTTAATATGAAAAACAATTTTTCGAAATAAATTACGTAATTATTATTAATGTTCATTTTAATCATGGATGACAAGTAATGATGGAATATTTTGTCAATAAAAGTGGAATATTGCTCAATTTAATAATAATTATAATAATAATAATAATAATAATAATAATAGTAATAATAATAATAATAATAATAATAATAATAATAATAATAATAATAATAATAAACAAAAGTGTATATTATATTAACGTATTAAAATGATCCCATAATATTATACTACTTATGTACGTATTAATTACCGTATAACCAATTTTTAAAATTTTTTTTTATTTACATAATTTAAATCTTGAAACATTGAAAAATTAATTATTTTCAATTAATCAAACATTGTAATGTCTACCTTGTAATTAGATCTAAATGAAAGCGTAACAATTAATAATATGTCATCCCTACATTGTAAAAGATTATTATGTTCGCAAATGTTCATATTAAAACGCTTTCGCGATGATAGATTTACGTGGAAATTATTTTCTTTTAACTTTTACGTAGGTAAAATAGATGCTTTTTCTTTTAAAATACACCAGCTGTACAGCTGTATATTCGAGTCAAGCCAAATCTATTATAGCAAGATGTTATCGAGTTACCCAGTTTTTGTCAAAGAATTCGTTGGAAATAGTTGAAGGAATGCTTAAAATGGATTTACATTTACTTATATTATATATGTATAAGTTTGACTGCGCATATCAAATGATCAACTGCAGCGGCGTTCGGATTTTTTTTATTTATACTTACGTAACTTATAGTGGATATATAATATAGTATAGGTAATAAAATATAAGTTTACAAAGTGTAGTGGGGAACGTGGAGACTTCTATGAACATAGAAAAAAAGACAGCGCTATAAGACTCTTTCTATATAAATTATGTTTTAGAAAATGCACTCTGTTGGTTACATTTCTTGTTTCGTTTTCAAAAAAAAAATAAATAAATAAAATAAAAATAAAACTGGTATAGTAATAAATAACGGAGATAAAAACAAGTTAGGCATACCTACAACATACCGTTTATACTATATACCATACACGAAATATAACTTTAACTGTCACAATGTGCATGCACATGTAAAGTTAAGAGTTCTTAGTGCATTAAAATATTAGATTGTGTTATTTTTTTTTTTTTTTTTACACACCAATGAATATTAACTCCGAGTATAACTAAATCGTTCATATCGTTATACGTAGACACATGTTATTAAAATGGCGCACACGAGTTAAAAAATACGTATAATATAAGCGCATCTGAATATTAAATTAACATAATATTCGTTTTCGGCATGTTTATTGTTTATGTGTAGAATACTAGGATGGATAAGTAAAATGTAATGAGGGTTTAAACATATAGGTTGTTCGTATTTACTATCCTCTTTGGAAAGCTTTAGACAGTAGTATGTACAATATTATTTGATAACGTACAATTTTAAGTAATTTATTGTTTTTGGTTTAGTTTCTATGTATTTCCGACCACAGAGAAAACAACAATGCTTGGAAATCTATAGATATATAATAGGTATATACCACTCATTTTTAACACGTATAATTTTATTGTTTTCGTTTTTTGAGTAATTTACACATTATGATTACATTTTTATTTTATAATTCATAATAATTAATAATTTTCTTTTTCGCTGATGATTTCAAATCAGTGTGTAAATTTATTTCTAAATTTAATTACTCTTATATACTTTCTGCATAATAAATGCAATAATTAATTTATTGCCATAATTTTTATTTTCGCTGTAAAATAAATCAAAACAATTGAGATTTTGTTTAATAGAACAGAGAGAAAGTTTACTACATTGAAATCGAGAAACCAATTCGTTTTATGCGACAAAAGTAATGTTTGAACCAGAAGTGATCCACGACGAGAATTTTTTTATTTTTATCAAAAAGTATTTTTTTTAAATCAAAACGACTGGAGTTGAATGTTAGGGTTTACCAGACAATACTACAATCTTACTTTTCCTCACCGATGTTCGAGTATTTAAAATCAAGAGTCTTCTTAGTTTCTTTTGTAACATTTATAAACTAACAACTCCGTATTATAGACACAAGAAATTTTTTTTTTCAATTAACTCACGATTTACCTGTTAGAAATATATATTGATATAATTTAATTTTCTTTACATAATATATAAAGAAATATATCTACTCCTTTAAGCCAGGCTTGTGACAGTATTGTGTTGGAAATATATGGTCTAAGAAGATAGTGTAACCTGCTGCAACAGAAAGTACAATTCAGGCATTATACGAGTATATAGGTAATGCCTAGGCATTTTATCATAAGAGTGAAATTGCCATTATATACAATGCCTTATCAGAGTTATGCATTATATTCATTGCTCAAATTAGAAATACCCATATATATTGAGCAGACAAACGAAATAATGATAATTGATTTTATATCGTCCGACTATTTGTAACAACAAATTATCTTAACAAGTTTCATTCCACAGTTTCATAAGTTTTATTGTGTTAAAATTATTTTTAACATATAACTTTCACATTCAATATCCAGTCACTAAATCCATTTGGTTTTTTGTTCGGTAAAATTACGGTAATTGACTAGAATCGCAAAGTTAATTAAAGGGATTGGTGAATTATATATTTCTTTGTTAGAATATTAAATTTAAAATCAATGTCCCCCTGCTTTCGAAAGAAAACAATTCTGAGTAAAATAGTGATATTGAAACATAAAATATGCTTAAAAATATAATACAACACTGACAATGATTTTAACATAGGTATTTCCTATATTCGGTACTGGTATTCTAAAAAAAATCAAGGGAATAATATATAAAATGCATAGGTAATTTATAATAAAATTAATATTTTTAATACTTTGGCTAAAATAATAAAATTATCCCAATTATTCATAATGCATAAATTATACATACTGTCGGTAACAATAGATTAGTAACCATATATGAAGCAACGTCATATACATTACGTGAACTTCGATACAAATTTGACGATTTAGTATATTATTCACTGATATCTACACTCAAATTACTTCGCGAATAACTATAAAATAATATCATACAAGTCAACAAATAATATGAAACGTAAACATAATACGTTACAAAAATATCGACATGGCGTTAAACCAAACCCACTCATCCACTATGAGTTTTTAATAGTATTACTACTATAATACATTGTAATTATTGTTCGTTCGAATTCTTTTCTCGGTTTCTTCAACTTATCATTGATAATTGATTGTAATATTTTGATATAACATGGGTACACGGGAGATTCTCGAAAGTTTTAATATGAACGTTAAGTTAAAATAAATAAAGTTCGATTACTTGGGCTTAATGCAATTCATTTAACCGAAAAAAAAACAAGAATTATAAAACCAGAACAGAATTTGAAGCAATAAAAGTATAATTTTAACATAAAAAATACGCCAATAGTGATACATATGGCAAATAAAATCTACTTTCAATACGACCGCATAGCTATTTGAATCGAATGCGATAAAAGGTCAGGTATCGTACAAAACAATTTGGTCATTGGTGTTCGCACTTTATTGTCGAGGAAAAACCATGAGCTTATACATGCTATCAAACCGAACGAGTATCACAAGATATTTTATAATAAATATACCGTTGAGAATCACGCGTGTTCTGTTATGTTTAGTCACAGGTCGATCTTCATGACGGTCGTCCGATACCGGTAAAAGAAAAGGAAATAATATAATATTGGAGACATCGTGAAATCGAAGAACAAATAGCGCCAAACCGAGTTCATGCAGAGAGATTAATATGTAATCGTCGTCGTCGGATATCATATCCATAAGCGCAACGATAATAAGGCAGTTTTACTCAAGAAATCCAATTTTTAATTGCGATGTTGTATTATAATTGAGCCTGTATTGTTATTTCGTTTGACGTTTGCGCTACAATATCGATGCGGTACGAAATAAAATAAAAGTAAAATTTACTTAGACATTCCTAGTGATTTTCTTATATTTCCGTAAAAAAAAGGCAGTTACACTATATTGAGTCTGAGAACTCGAAAAATACATTCAAAGTAATTTTTTAGACATGAATTATCGTAGTATAAACGATGTTTTGCAAAATTGTCGATACCTACATAACTGATTTATAGTTACATAAAACATTGTCATATTATTATGGCAATATTTTTGAACTTTTAATATTGATCCTCCCGATGTTGACAAACGTATTATGTTAAGAGTTTCACTGTGCCTTATTATTATTATTCGTTGCGCGTGTCGATAATGTAATAATAATTGCCTTTGTAATAAAAATAATAAATAATCGTGTAATATCATAATATAATAGACACCAAGTGGTACGATTCGAAAAAATAAAATGAAAATAAATTAAACACAACGTGCGTACGATGGGCACTATACGTATGTATGTATGTACACTATGTAGTATAATATTATGTTAAAGTTACCTGTGCACGCAGCCAAGTAAAGGTTGAGCGAGCTGCGCGAAACCTCGGTGTTCAGTTTCATTGCGGCTACGTCGTCTGGTCGTTTCTGCTGATTGTGGTGCAGTTGTTGCGCGGCGCACGATTTGTCGCCGTTGGTTAGTGGCGCGCGAGTGTCGTCGTCCGCCGCCGTCGGCTGGTCGTTGGCTTCTCGTCTGCCCGGGCCCGGCGAGGCCCCTTCCTCCATCAGCGTCTCCAACTCCATGGGACCGGCGAACTGCGGCCGCGTGTAACCGGACAATTTCCTTCGGGGGGGACCGCCACCGCCGCTCGCTCCGGTCAGGTTCAACCGGTGTTGTGGGGGCTGCTGTCTCGGCGGCTTCCTATTTTCAAACAATACGTATCACGACCGTTGTATTATTATAATAATTGCTGTGTATCGATATTGCGATCAGCCTACAAATATTCGAATATTCAAGAGGGCTAAGGGTGAGGGGGGTCCGCGGGTTGTTGGGTGCCCCTCGCGTGGTTCCAAGCCGAATTACATTATGCTGGTATCGGATTACTGTAAATTATTCGCGTTGCACCTGCAGAGACTATTTGTGCCGCAGAAAGAATACTTTTCTCTCTTTGACAAACACGTATCTTAGATCAACACAATAATGGATGAAGGTGGATTAAATAGAATATAAAGCTCCTAAATATTCCTAGGGATATTAAAATATTACTACACAAAAAGTTGATGAAGAATTTAGTAAAAAATCACAGTCACAAATTACAACATATTATAATATAATTATTATAACATATAATGTTGGGAATGGACGTAATTTTTCTGTTCATAGTTAATAAATAGGTATACTTTGCACCAATAAATTGGTATTAAAATAAATAGTTGTAGGGCATCTTTTTTTTTTCGAGCACCTCCTGTTACAATTTTCTAGATCAACAGAAATTGACCGACCGTCTTATACAAATATTTCAGATTATATCGTTCGTATAGAAGGTAATATTATTTTTTCTTTACTCATCAACATCATTATGATCTCTAACGCACCCATCGAATACTTGAATTTGGTACAACAACTATATAATAAATATTGTTGACATTTTATTTTCTTTTTTTTTCTTATTTCTGTATTTCTTATGCGTTATAAAAATTAATTTATAATCAATTTCAATTTTGCAGGACAACTTTTCCTACACACAACATACTATGCTTAAGTAGGGATATACAATTTTGATTAGGATCGAAATGGCGATGGATTAGAACAATTAAAATGAATAAATAAATATATATATGAAATAGTAAAGTACCTACAATCTTGTATTGCAACTATATGTAGTAATTATTACTATAATATGAACCTCGATTATTCGAAACCAAACGGTAATAATAAGGCTATAATATTATATTGTATCATAATTTACTAAATGTTATCATTGAAACGCATTACATTTTGTTCGCATTCAAATTATAAACGATAAAGTTAAAAATTTTTTTTCAAATGTCATACACCAATAAAACAAATATAAACATTATAAAATGCATTTTTAAATACTTTTGATGCAATAAAAATTGTAGATATAAGATAGAGAGTCATTCAAACTCGGATTATATTGATAGCACCTATACCTATAATATTTTTATTACGTATATTTCACGGAAAAGTTTTACAAAAACAAATGGAGCACGTGTTTTTTTTCTTGAAACGTTTTTTGGTTCGATCGACAAGTATTATGCCCGGAACTCATTTTTGAACAAAACGATAAACTTCTTTCTCCTTCCAAAATTAAAAAAACAAAAACCTGTCCAAACGAAATCTCTGCAGTTCAATGTTGATAAATAAAATTTCGGTCAGAATGATCATTTGCTTATTTTTGTGAAATCGTAACGATTTCATTCAATTTTCAAATGTTTACATTCAAATATATATTATACTTCTACGTCGACACTAACGAAGCGAAATCGTAGTGTTCAGCATATGGTTTCAAGATTCGTTATTCATTAAACATTAAAATATTCAGTAATAATTTTTATAATCCCCATAGTGAGTTTTTTTTTGTCCCGTATTTCCACGAATATATGTATATTGTAATTTTTTTTCGATTTAACAGAAAGACCGGGAGGGATTTGTTTTACACATATTGAAGTAATATTGTTCCAGACGCAACGATGCAAAATAAACAACCGTGCAACTATGCAACAAACATAATATACTATATTGGTTAAATCGTGTGTGAATTTTATCACGTTTGTTTGGTGGATAATAATAAATAAATATCACTGTTATGATTATTATTATTATGTCCGAAAGGTAATAAAAATATAATTAAAAAAATTATGATATTACAGTAAGCTTTTCTATGTTATTATACACAACTGATAACGTTTGGAAATATCAAATAATTCACAGCTTTATCAGCTTTATCACGCATACTTATAATATTATTAACATACCTAAATTATTTTAAAGATCCGGTATTCAATAGAAACTCTATTGGTATAAAAATAATTTTAAATTATAGCACATACACGAGCATTGACGTAATTATGGCATTTTCGTCTCTGTCATTTCAACGAATAATTGTAAAAGTTAAATTTCAGCGCGCATTTACATATTTTATGGCGGTCAATTTTTCATTATTATTAATTATTCATACATTTAGTCACTATAATATTTCCATCATGTTTTTATTGATTTATTAGTTTTACTCATGTGACGACATGGGCTGTATTATATTTCATCTATTTACATACATGGACAACTCAATATATATTATCTGTTATTGCGTTGTCAAAACAATGAATTATAATTTTAACCTCATAAATGTTATAGTTTTCTGCACTCGATACCGGGGTATTAACCCTATTAAAGAGAATTGCGACTGGTAACGTTCGTCAAAAATACAAATCAATTCTTAAATACCGCGCCTTATGCTATACTAAAAAACAACGCCAACTGATAAATATAACAATATGAACAGTAAACATTCGATGAGCAGTCTTTGACTTGCAGTTTTTACAACTCAGCAACAACAGAAAAACGCTACGATATCGTTGTGATAACAATACTACATAATATAACATTATTACCATAATATAATGCTAATATAATGTGGTAATAAATTAGCAATAAATAGTTTAATGGAAACGGTGGCAGATGGTGGTACGGTTTTATGGATATTACACGTGATTATTCCACACATGCATTGCATATTATTAGGTATAAGTATTTGCTAAGGTTTACGCGTTTCTGGGGCATTTAAGCGCTTCAAACAATTTTATTACGTATACAGTCGACGTGCTTTATATAAACTAACAGCAAGAGGTAGCAAAAACTATTTTAGAATTATGAAAACTCAATGAAACCAGAAAGAATAATAATTGAACTCGAGTTCAGATAAAAAGAGCCTTTTCGAATCCTCTCCCTTAATTTCTACTCACACGCACGAGTCTTGATTTTTTTTTTCACAAAACGTTTAGGATTAATCGTTACGACCGCTTTCATTTACTTTATTTTTATTTTTTTTTTTTTTTTAGTAATTGTACGAAATTGGTTAGTAATTATTTCACGTTTAAATGGAAAAAAGTATACAACATGCCAACAAGACGAACCCGAAGTCCCGAAACTTTTTCAAATCGAATGTATACGTTTACTTTTTGTAATAATGTATTATTAATTTAGTGGAATATTTACTTTTGCATTCCTTCCTATAACCACGTGGTATCGTCGTACAGACTAGGACGTCAAGATTTGTGTTCGTTTTGCCCGAGAGTCGTTGTTTGGTATACGTCGTCGTCGTTATTGGCACCGAATATATACGACACTAAGCGAGCGCGAATTTGGCAAGAAGAATAAGTAAATACGTCGCGAATTTACATCGAAACGAAAAACATTCTAGTATTTAGTATACAATACAATATCGTATACAGTATGTTCAATCCGAGATATATTTGCACATGACATGCATATTATCTAATTTGTCGCAAAACCGCAGTGTACTACGTCGAAGAAAAGTACGCGATTTCGGCGAAGTTCTTCCAAAATATTGGGCTCTTTGGTCAAAATCGTACGTATACCGGAAAATCATTGTGCTAACAATACACACCCTGTGCGCGACCCGAAAACGCGTGCGACTTGTAATTCTCGAACAACAATAAGCATTTACTACACACGTAAACATGACGATGTTATTATTATCACAACAAAGTCGACAACTGGTAGTTAAAGGTCAACATATCGTGAACCCGCAAAACGACAAAAAATATTCTATACTTAGGTACTTGAGTATACTTTTTCCAATTTTCTTGACTCACGAACCGTCGGGAAACCGCGATGTCCAATACGTTTATTACATTATAATCAGTGACGTATGTCGTTTGGAGTACCATAAAAGTCGCATAATTACGTATATCATAATTAAAGTACCGACGCATCAATCTTAATAATCGTAAATTAAAGTTAAAAATAATTATATGGACTTAAAGTCCATATACATAAGGAAATGTAAGTATGAAGTTCACTTTCATACATCCCCAAAATTAAAAATAAATTAAGGATATTGTAGTTCCGAATGTGTTTTTATATTCTTGTATTCGGCGTATTTAATTTTTTTTTTATATCAGTTTGATCACTTTCCAATCTAAATTTCTTCTACAAATAACTAAAGCCCTTCACTATGTCTCAAATTATACTCTCAACATAGACCTTTTAATCCAAACAGTAAAAAATGTTGCCATGCATATGCATTCTAATCTCCGCAACCATCGCAACCCCTTGATTTCAGATTTATCTGTTCCCACTATTCCTGATGACCCCAGACAGCGTCTAAAACGAACATGGTGTCGTGATATATTACTAGACTATGTGACTAAGCTCCACCACCATACGACATGTAGTTCCATCAATGGATGATCTCTCCTTTTAAGCCCCTTGTCTGAATCGATGTAAATAATTGTAAATAATCTAACCCTTTGTTATGTTTTTCTATACTAATTATTTTATCACTTGTGCTTATTGTATCTAATATATTGTATATATATATATAGCATATTGTATTTAATCATTACTTAGCAGATTGTACAATTTTCTAGCTTAAAAATGAAAATATATATAAAAATATCTGTTTGAAAGCAATCATCGTATAAGAAAAACTATTATAAATTCTGATTAATAATCGTTTAAAAAAAAACGGATGGGCCTCGCTTTGCTGTACAGTTGGGGGTGGAGTGCACCTCGTTTATAAGATAGGTCATTATAACAATGGATTTGTTAAATTTGAATGCAATGATATATATCATTGTATACGAATAAAGATTTTGAACGGAGTTATGTTATGTTTATGTTTGTCTAAAATGTGTATATAATAATATAGTATTTTATATTTAAATTGAATTATAATGCAATTTCGTAAAAATTTAAATTTCAGTCATAACATTTTTTCTTTTATGTCAGGTAGAAATGTTTTTATATATTTATGAAGAGTAGCTTATGGATAACCTAGTATTAAAATTTTGAACCTTAAGTATAAACAGAAAAAATTTAGTTATAGACAGAAAAATTTTTATGAATTTTCAACTACAAAACAACTTGCAAATTATTGCGATTTTAACATATTTAATACAAATTTTAACTTTATGGGCTTATAAAAAAAATTTGAATGAAACAATCTTCGACATTTTTTAATTACAATTAGTATAATTTAAAATAAATCTTGTATTAAATTTTCAAGAGTTTTTGGATAACCATATAAATTTTATAGATATTTCAAAAAAAAACTTACAAAAATCGGAAAATTTAAATTGTCTATAAATAATTCAAAATACTTCGAAAACGTTACCATGTATAGAGAATGCCAATATAAAGATTTGGTGATGCCTATATTAATAACTGGTAAAAATTTCAAGTTTCTGCGACTTGTACTTTTTGAATTATAAAAAATATTTAAAATCATTTGACAATAAATCGCTATTTTATGCAATTTCTTAAAAATTTAAATTTCAAACGGTCATACAATTTTTTCCTTTTGGTCCGGTAGAAATTATTTTACATATTTTTGAAGATTAGCTTATGGACAAACTAGTGTTAAAATTTTGAACCTTAAGTATAAACAGAAATATTTTTATGAATTTTTATCTACAAAATAACTTGTAAATTATCATGATAGATGTTTAAAAAAAAAATTTACAAAAATCGAAAATTTAAATTGTCTATTTATAAGTCAAAATATATCAAAATACTTTGAAAACTTAACCATGTTTAGAGAACACCAATATAAAGATTTGGTCAAAATTTCAAGTTGTTGTGGTTTTTCGTTTTGGAGTTGGAGCATTTTAAAAAAATGTTTTTTGTAAAAACGTGAATTTGCGTACAATTTCCCGTTTTTTCGTAATTTTTTTATCGTTTTTTTCGATTTTTTCAAAAAGTATTAAAAAAGTTGGATTCTTGACTTGCACAAGTACCATCTAAATTCATTTTCCTTTCAGAAAAGTTGCTGTTTAAAAAAATCAAAGCATTTTTACTGCCCCAAAACGTGATGACAGACACAAAAAAAAAGAAAACACACATCATTGTAAAATCAATAGATTCCATCACTCCGTTCATAATCTAAAATGCATTCAAATACGGTTAACTGCAATATAAATATTGAATTTTATCTTTCTGATATAATTTAAATAAATCTTAAAACACAATATTCTAGCCCTCATTTGATTTATAATCAACAGCATTTACGTCGCGTACGTCATACAGAATTTTTTTGTCATTATTTTGCAAAAAAAAAAAATATCCTAGACATAAATATAAAAATGAAATATAGGTATGTAATATATGAATAATAACTCTATTTGCAGCAAATAATAGAAATAAAAAGTTAAATAGGAACGAAAAAAAAGTTTCATCATCGATTTATCATCAAACTACACACTCATAACTAAACCCCTGGAGTTATCAAAATCTCATTTTTGACTATATGTTAAAAATAAATACCCATTTCTGAGCGAAAAAGCAATGAACATTTCAATTCAATATTTAACAATTTATTAATGCGAAAAAATTGTCTCATCTAGAACAGCTATTAAGACACGGTACCCGGTATCTGCTAGAAAAAGTATAAAGCTCTACATCTTGCGGTTACTACGATATTGGAGTTAAAATTGCATCAACTGCAAAACAAGCAAGAACAAATGTCATATCAAAATTAATATTATGTATAATACCTAATTACCGTTTACATACTAAGTTTAAATTTATTTGGTATATTATCTCTGGATAAGGATATATGACTTATAATTTAAATTGTAAATTCTATACAAATATAAGTGGTCCGCAGAAGTATGAATTAGTGATCCACTGGTATAATAAACAATGAACAATAAAAGTTCTAAGTTGCCTACATCATCAGCTAAATGTCTATGGTTACGAAACATCCCAAAAACAATTACGATATACATTAGTCAACTATTAAATAAATAATACGTATATTGAATGTTGTTTGATGAATTGGATTTTTAATTCTTATAATTAATAATGAATTAATCAGCCAATTTTTATAGCTGTTTTATGACCCATACTTTAAATTAAGATGATAATAATGTATAACATTATTTAATCAATCATACCTGTTTATATATTTACTATATTGATAACAATTTATTAAAAATTATCATTAGTTTTATTTTTATATTACAAGTTGTAAATACTTAGCTTAGTAGATTAAAACTATCAAGTATATTATGATTATAACATGATAATAATATGTTTGAGCTATCGAAGTGTTATACTAAAAGTACTTAAAAAAAAAAAAAAAAAATACGTTTTAAATTATTTCGTCAAGTATAAAGGTACCTGATATGATCATCCAAAGTTACTATATAGTGAGGTTTAAAATGTTTATAATAAATACAATTATATAAATGTAATGACTAATTAAGTTTATAATTATTATATTATAAAAAGTAATTTTATTTGTAAATATTCTGCAATTTCATAAAATAACGGGAATTGCATACTACAATAACTCAAGACTCAGATATTGCAATATTTATAAAAAAAATTGTATTTTTTTTTTTCATCTTTTCATCCTTAACCTGATTTTTAAATTAATTTAAAATATTTCATTATTTTACATGTTTAAATATTTGTCATTTCTGATGATAACGTTTTTAGATATGGCTACCTTTATAATATATATTCCTGAAATACCTGTGTTTTCCCATTTTTTTGTTTTTTTAACATTTTTTCGTCTATAAAATATTAGCTTAAATTTAATATCTTAATGAATACAAACATTTTTGTTTGCCGATCAATAAAAATATGCAACTAAACATATTTTTAGTAAATTATGGTTACCATTTGATATCATAAAAATTATAAAACTAAATTTTTGACATTTTTCATAACATACACACGTATTTCAAATTGCATGCATGCATACATTAAACAGGCATTTGGCAACTAATATGCTTTGGTATTTATTTATGTTTTCTTGACAACAAATAAGAAGAACACGATAATACGTAAAATGATTGGAATTCAACATTTTTAATTCCAAATTTGTATCAAAATTATACAACTCTATATTTTTAAAAATTTGTAAATATATACGTATTACACGCGAGAAAAATTCTATAAAATATAAATATACTATCAGTATATATTGAGTGAATAATATAATACTTGTTAATTTTTTTATGTAGGATGTTATACAGAAATCGATGAATAATTAATGTGAATTATGTACTTTTAAATTTATATTTATCCGTTTCATTACCTTAATAACAAACTTATAGGAAATGTAACAGCAATCTTTCAATTATGACGTAAAAGCTACTACGCAAAAGTATTTATTGTACTAATAAAATAACCCGTGATGCAATTTTCTCAATGAATATATCTATCGTAATCCGACGTATTTACACATATAATAATTATTTTATTGGGCATATATTTACTCTATAGCACAAAATAGCGATATATTAGATAGCGAGGAATGTATAGATTTTACAATGATGCATATTTTTGAAACATAAACCGATAATTTGATTAGTATTTATATGAGCATTAAGTTTATGACATGACAGCCATAAATTCAAAATATAAATTAAAATTAACAATTTAGTTTTATAAAACTCTGTTTCATTCATTCATTCATTCATATAATATGCAAATGGAAAAATGAAAAAATGCTTTGTAATAATGTCAATGACCGACAGAAAGGTTGGTATTCATTTTGAAAAAAATGGTTAGATTTTTATTTCCATCGAGGTCAATTATAAATCATTTGATATAATGTCGTAAAATCAAATGAATTGACTTATTAGGACTTTTATTAAAATTAAATATGCGTAAATTGTTTTGAATTTAAATACGAGCAAGTAATACATACTTTTATTACGTGATATATTTAAATTACAATTATATCATATATATATATATATAATATTTTTTTAAAAAATTACACTGACCTTCACTCATAATTTCTCTGAATACGAATGTTTGGTGATTTTTCATTCCTTTCGTAGTATGATTATGATACAACAAACACAGCTATAATAGAGGCACTCACTCAAAGTCACTATATGTTTTCCCTCCCACTAATGTGATCCTGTTTACACCAACCACCAGTTGATCAGTACCTGAGTATATTGTCCAACAGAGCAAAGTAACAAACTGAATTTCACTTAAAATATTAAAATAGAATTTTTTTTTAAAATGCTTGAGAAATAGTAGAATGAGCATAAAATTTGTTTCATGACACAATGAACTAAAATAAGAAATTTTTATTTTGCGTTTTATTTATTTTTATTTTTTTAAAAATTTTGCAATATTTAGATTTTTAGTATTATTCCGGAACTTTTTGAGATACTTTTGTATTTTGACTTGTTTTTTTTTATATAAAAATGAATTATTTTATAAAACGTGTTTTTGATTTTTTTCTAGTTTTACAATATATAATAATATTATAATATAATATATTAATATAATATATTAAATAAATAGGCCGACTATACAAACGCTTTGTTACACGTTATCTGCTGATTTTGGACGGTTATTTTATAATTATGGTCAAATATTTTCATTGCATATTTAGTAATTAATTTACTATAGAGAATTTCCATTCAATTTTACGTCCTATAAAATTTTCAAGTATTTTGTATTAGTCAATTTTTTTTATCACCGATTATAAAAAAAAAATTTAAAAAATTCGAAAATTTTAAATTCCTGTAAGTGGCTTAAAAATCAATATAACATTTTGAAAAAATAATATATGACATAGAGAATGCCTATCTTAATAACTGGTAAAAATTTCAAGTTTCTACGACTTATACTTTTTCAATTATAACAAATATTTAAAATCATTTGACCATAAATCGCTATTTTATGCAATTTCGTAAAAATTTAAATTTCAAACGGTCATAAAACTTTTTCCTTTTGGTCCGGTAGAAATTTTTTTATATATTTTTGAAGATTAGCTTATGGACAAACTAGTGTTAAAATTTTGAACCTGAAGTATAAACAGAAAAAATTTTATAAATTTTTATCTACAAAATAACTTGCAAATTATCGTGATTTCAACATATTTTATACAAATTTGAGCATTATGGGCTTATAAAAAAAATTTGAGTGAAACCATTTCCGATGTTTTCTAGTGAGGATAAGTTAAGCTTATTACAAACCTCGTATTAAATTTTTGAGAGTTTTTGGCCAGCCAATTAAATTTTATAGATGTTTAAAAAAAAAAAACTTACAAAAATCGAAAATTTAAATTGTCTATAAATAAGTCAAAACATGTCAAAATACTTTGAAAACTTAACTATGTATAGAGAATGTCAATATAAAGATTTGATGAAAATTTTATGTAGTTGCGGTTTTTCGTTTTTGAATTAGAGCATTTTAAAAAAATGTAGTTTGTAAAAACGTGATTTTGCGTAAAATTTCCCGTTTTTTTCGTAATTTTTTTATCGTTTTTTTCGATTTTTTCAAAAAGTATTAAAAAAGTTGGATTCTTGACTAGCACAAGTACCATCTACATTCACTTTCCTTTCAGAAAAGTTGCTGTTTAAGAAAATCGAAGGATTTTTACTGCCCCCAAACGTGATGACAGACACACAAAAAAAAAAAAAACACATCATTTAAAAAAAATCAATAGATTCCATCACTTGGCTTAGAATCTAAAATCAATAAAATTCATATTGTTACAACTTACAACAAATCTTTTAAAATATTAGTTATCAGTGTAAGGATCACAGCTATAACGATTGTTGTCAAATACGTTGAATAGGCAATATATTACCAGTTACACGTGTTTGACAATGGTCTTCGTGAGATAACTTTACTAAGAGCTCACTTTAAAAAAAAACTTTTAACAGTAAAAACACAATACTATCTTGAAATTGAGGTTTAGTAATACATAATAATATTCATAACCTTTTGTACATATAACCAGTAACTGAGTAACCACATTCGTACTTCATTTGGTTATTATTCGCATTGTACTCATGCACAACTACAAATTTATTTATTATTAAATAGACGAAAATGTTACAATATTCACACTCCCTTAATCACTATCATCTTTAAACAAAACCATACAATCAAAAATAAAATGAAAAAATAATAAATAAAAATAAATATGTATAATAATAAAACCGCAAACAATAGGTATGACCGCATCCTCACCAAAAATCTGGAAGCGTGAACTAGAATAAGAACGTCGAACATCGTAGGCCACAGAAATACACCAAATGAAAATCACCGGATAATCTAATATATTACAACTAAATTAATTTAAATATCGTGAAGAAGACACGAATGACATTGTCGAGGCAATATTGATTCTAAATGCTTATCTCTGATTAAACAATCAAGTAATGATCAGACAACTTCTGAATATGAAAATTGAATTCGCCACATAACCATACTAAGAGTAATTTTATTAAAAATGAATTATTCATGAAAATAATGTGCAATGATGAAATACACCATTAGAACTCTTTCCGAAAACATTATACAACTCACGATTTATTTCAGATTTTATAACTCGAGCCCCGGATTTATATGAAAAAAAAATTGTATTACAATTGGTACAATGTATGATTAACAGTCTAAATATTAAACAATTTAAATAAAACTATAGAAAGTTTATAAAATAAAATTAGAATAACACTATTATTAATTATTATGACATTGAGTATGAAAACTATTATCTACCAATATTAATTATATTAAATATTAATTCTTTCCTTAATTTTTATATTTTGTAATAGTCATAGATTATCTCGTAGTGTTATAGTTTCTATAAAACACGGAAAAGTGTTATTATTAAATTAATGAAATTGTTATTAATAAAATAATAACTATAATAAAACACTATCATACAGACTGGAATACCATTACGCTTGCTAATATTATTTTCCACATGCTGTCTAGAGCTAGACGTTACGCAAATATTATAATTTATAATAATAATTGAACCATTGATGATTCTTATATCGCGAATTAACAATCGTGGCGCCATCAAAGTTTTTCTATTACAAAACGTCTCACTTATAAATTATAATTATTACGACTCTTTAAAATACGTGCTCGCTCATAACTTTCATTATTATTATTATTATTACAAGTAAACCATTATAGGACAATAAAAAACCAAAAAATTATTAGACCGTCCACAATAAAGACGGTCTTCCTTTCCGGAATGATACATCGATGGTCGATGTAACACTGCTTTTATAACAGAGATAAATTGCAATCGCATTATCATAAACAGAAATATATATATAAGCTCATCATTCATTGAGCAACAGCTAGCAACAGCGTTCATTGAGCAATATATTATGATTGACTCGAGTGAGAGTGCCTTTACGCGTTCCGATGTTGAATGTTAAGAATTCTCCCCAGAGATGGCTTCAGCGAGAATCACTTAACAATAGTGCGGCTATATATTCAAATGAATTTATTATTGAACTTATTAATATGGACTCCACCGCGTAATATTCGAACGTTAGCAAAACTGCAGACATAATATGTAGGTATTATAAAATAGAACCGTTCTGTAGAAAAAACGCATTAAGAATAAAAGTATAACTCAACGTGAAAACTGTACATTGAATTCGACCAAATTTGTATGATGGGTTTTACGGATTCACCGCACGTTTATGCCATATTTCATAAGTATATACGTCCTAAAAGCAAAATGTGACATTGCGCGTCACGATTCCACTGACCCAATACCATATACAATTTATACAACGATTCGGAGCCAAAATGACTCGTCACTTATATTTCCGTCCCATCACATTATATTACTTAGTTATAAGAACAAACACAATGATTTCGAGTAAACTATTATAGAATTCGCATGTGCGTGCATTATGCGTATTTCAGTCTGTCCGGTATAAATATATACCAAAAAACTCGTGACATTAAGTGTTAACATTTTATAAATGATGTAAAAATATTAGCGTGTTTTTTCTCTGCCGAATTATAAAAAAAAAACATTTTATTATGAATTATGGTAATTAATTTTGACGTGTCGCTAAAGGTGAAGCACAATGTTATTATAAAAAAAGCTCTTAACCAATTAGTCGACATTAATGAAACTATACAAATTTCCGGAACAGACCTAATAACTAGGAAAGCATAATAAAATGTATTGAATTTTTAGAAGTGTACCGATGTACTTTGAAACTGATTAATGTGAATTAATGTACATTGCAAGAGTGCATGCGAAAAGGTTGAAATCGTGTAAAAAAAAATTACCAATTCGGAGAAACGATGTAATTTATTCTCTGATATCAAATAGTTTCAGGATTGCTGCAACGTTAATATTGTTGGCCTAAAACAATGTTGAATGAGTTAAAACGATAGTTATGGCTCTAGAACTCGAATGCGATATCTCATATTCCGAACGAAATGCCCGCGACCGGCGGCGGTGGGTGGAAAAAAAAAATGAAAAAAATAATATATAATGACTTACGACAGTTGAACTTGCGTGCGTCGGCGAAATGGATCGGAATAATTATTCTTGGTTTAAGCTGCAAACATATCGCGGTGACCGAAAACGAAGTAAGAACTTTCCAATCGGAAATCACTGTAGCAAGCGGTCCGGTATACCGATTTTCATGTAATGCTCTGGATCAATTGAGAAGGCCCCCCCCCAGACGACCCAGAACAACATGGCCAGGATGCGGTCGACCCCACCGATTCACCCTGTATACACATTACACATGTACCCCCACCACCGAGATAATCAGTACGCAGGGTGGAGGGGGGCATAAGCCGGCCGGCCGGTTCCGTGGACGTGTCATGTTTTCGAGTGACACACGATGAACGCATGTGTGACAGCGCGCGACCGCGCGATCGATCGTCCAGGAATTGTTATTGATATTATCAATTGTCATTATTATTATAATATCGATGTTTATTTGAAATCAAGCAACAGGCGGCCGACGATACCAAGCTAAAAAAAAGAAGAAAATCCTCGGAGCGTATACTACAACGGGAATAATATATTATTACACTGCACGTCGATCCGGGATAAAAGGTCAAACCGCGTTCGTATGATTATTTTCATTATCCGTCCATCTCATTACCATATGCGCTTCGATTTATCGACGAATAGCAATGGACAAAAATATTGATACAATGTATAAAATGCAGTGTACCAAAACTTCGGTCGGCTGATATGCATGCACGACACTATATGACGAGGCGATTATTGTATAACGATATGATAATTAATATTATTGTGTAGGACAGCGCACCACGATGGTTTTGAAAATGTTCAAGTAGGTACAATCATTTTTTTCTACATCTTAGCCTTCGAAAGTACATTATTATGATTTTTACACAGTCGTTGCTTGAGTGCACTATCATTCCAATAATGCACTCGAGCAACAAATAATTTTTGGAAATTTTCGGTAAGTGACAGCACCGCATTGCATTTGTTTGGTTCACATTAGAAATATTTGGATGGAAACGTAGGTTGCGCGTAAAAATCATTATGTTTCTATAAGATCGCTGCAATACTCCATACTCAGTTCGTCCTGACTGTATACATATAGACACTTTTACTTAAAGTATCCAACGACATTTTCAAGATTTATTTACATTTTCATGCGGTGCAGTGACCGGAGATTTTGATTATCACGCGCATGATTACAAATCCCATAATACCATAATCTTATATCATCAGGCATAATGTTGACATGCAACGTTTGTGCTAAACACGCGCTCATCGAATCGTTGCAACAATAGACGTCGACCGTATTGTTCGCCACTGGTAAAATCGATCATTTACATTTCGATAAATAATTAATCACGAAGCGCGACGGTGCACTGCACGCATGCAGCGGCATACCCTAGTCGAAAACGACGAAATATTCCACGTAATAATTATATCTTGTTTAATCCTATGCTCGCACTATTACAAAAAATATTTACACACCTTGTTGCACCGAAAATTTCAGTTTTTTGTTCCAAATCAACGCACACCTTTGGCGGTGAACTGGGAATTTATTCTACTGCACGTCAATGATGATTACACATTACGACTGATCGTTATGAAAAACGGTCATTCTGTTCGAATACACGTGTGTGAGATCGGTAGCGGAATCTTATCAAAAATCGGAAAAGAGGGAATAAAAAGAGAATTTGTGCGCGCGGCGGTCGTCGATCCCACGACGACGGTGCTCTGTTAGCTTACGATCGACGATTACCAGTAAAAAACGCCCGTTGTTATTATTAAATTTTACTAAGAGAGATTGATAGCCACGATTTTCTATCCTTGTTGAGCGTACACGCGCAACATAGGAATTTAGACGTTTTCTATTTCCAACGTTCCACCGATCTATCAATTAATGCGATAAAAATTTTAAAAACTGATGTTAATTTATAGTGAAGTCTTCTTTGGATCAATATTTCTCACATTTTTAAAATGTCTACCTAAAAAACATAATAATTAAATTTTGTTGATTTTTATGTTACCAATTTGTTCAATTCGACATTGTGAAATTTCTAGGGACAAAATCAAAAAAGTAGAAAAGTCAATCTAAAACGAACTTAACGACGAATTAAAATCAGTTTTCAAAATTCTTATCGCACTATAATTATTGATCTATCGGTACGTTGAAAATTCGAAATCGTCTCTAAATTTCTATGTTGAGCGTGTGATGGACACGGACAAATAATCATGGTTTGCAACTAAATATTATTGTTCCGGTGAAAAACGAAATCGTTTCCAGTGGATGGGTAGGAGGAGGGAGGGTCATGAGCCCTATATACGCCATGCAGGCGATTTACACAAACGGTACGTGGACATTTGTCGTTGCGTCGATACACGTCCAACGGGCAAACAATTAATAAATATTGCAACGTAATAATTATATAATATAATATCATAATGTTCACGATACAATTTGAATGCTAAAAATACGAAAATAATATTATGTTATAAGAAAAAAAAAGCACACACACAGTCATTATTTGTCATAACGCGCATGCGCGCGTTAACATGTAAATATTATATAACTGCACAGTGTGCACGCTTACTGTAAGACTCTCCTCAGACCCGAACCGATCATTTAAACGGGCGGTGCGATAATATGACCGGTACCTATCGTATGTTGTTATTTAATATCACTATTTTAATATTGTTATATTGTAGTATACAGATGCACGGTTGTGGCGGCGGCGATTTTCGATGGGATGCACACGTACTTATTGGGCGTTTAGCGAATTTCCGAACAGCGCGCACATAATATTTTAACGTATACGGAATATAATTATTCACGCGCACCGTAGTGTTTTAGTCGACGGACAACTTTTTTTCTTCTACTTTTTACACGTCGACCGTACGAATAACGGAGCACTGCGGTAGTAGCTGATAATATCGTTTTTCCGACTACTCGATCATCGAACCGCCGAACTATAGTTACCGCGCGCGTTCGATAACTTTACGACAAACCGACAACTGATTAGTTAATTGCTGTAATTGAACAGCCGCCGTGATATTATTATTATTATTATTATTATTATTATTGTATTCAGTATATTACTGCTACTTGTGATTCGGCATGAAGATATTCATTTATTGCTCAGCCCCGTGTGCGTGCACACTTTTCAGAAAACCCGTCCGGCTAAAATATTTTACCGTGATAGGACCACTAAAATATATATATATATATAACACCTATTTTATGTCAACAATATATTACTATAGACCAATACTTTTTTTTTTTATTAAATTATTATAACATGATATTATAATATATACAAGTTCACAATCGTCGTCGATAATAAGATACGTATAGAATATTTTTTTAAACTAATGCGATCTACGAGAAAAATTATTAGATTAGGTAACCATCTTCGGAATTAATAATTGTAGGATTAGATTATTATTATATGAAATGAGTTTCCGTATACGAACTGTCCGATTCGTTAGCCGATCTTATAATATATTTTATTCGACCACGTAAAGCATATTATTAAAATATTACACAACCGCGATACGGCAAAACGAATATTGTACTCGTTAGTTTTTATCGTTTAACGAACCCGTACAAACATAATGTAAAGTTTATATTTCATGATATACAATGCGTTTGAAAATAAAAAGTGAGCAATCTAAATAAATAAAAATTACCTGTTCGTTTACTGATTACTTGACTGCAAATGTATCTGAAAACGTGCAAATACACAAGTATTCATCGCCTTCTATATAGCACTACGTGCGAAATATAATAAATTACCGATAAGACTTTGAAACTTGAAAGCACAATCAATTCTAATGATTCTTCTACCTCCCAATTTTTAATCATTCTTAAAAGTAGATAACTCGCGTATAACTTGTATTTCTTACACGTATGTTTTATTCAGGAGCACAAAATGAGAGAGAGAGAGAGAGAAAGAGAGAGAGAAAACTGCAAAAAAAAAAAGAAAAGAAGCCATACTGAAACGTAAGAGCAGAGGTTTGATTACAACTGCTGTGATGCTATCTAAGTTCTAGCTTATCTTGAAATGCGAAAAGGCAAGTGGTTACATCGTACAGTCTGTTATAACCATAGATATCTAAATTTATAATATAAAATATTGTAATATATTGATTTATATTAATTGTGTTTACCTAAGTAGTAGCACTGCAGATAGCGCCATATTACCATTATTATTATTTACTACACTACCTGTGGCAGTCGTTTAAATGTAATAAGTATTTGTATTATTTTTTTGAAACAATGAAACATTATATGAACCATAACACTTCTTGAACTATGACATTACAAAAACTCCATTAAAGTAAATAAAATGAATAAATTGATATTAATTTATGATTAGGTATGTTGTGAAAATATTATACATCAAAAAGGTATACTTACTTACTATCAAATCGCTACACGTAATATTATATAGAATTTAGGTACATTATGTTGCATTAAATACGTATTGTATGATATTATGCATAAGTGATTTTCAGCAGAATGCGTGGGTACATTAACTTATGTAAAACACGTGTTTCTTGGATTCTGAAAAATTCTTAACTTTTATTCGATTTTATTCTCCAGAGGTCATATGTGCTATTAAACATAAATTCGATCTGAACTTGGTAAATCATTATCAAACTAGAGAATGGTTCATTCCATTAAGTTTAACTGAAGAAAAAAAGTTATTGATTAAAATAATCTTAACATGTTATCAACTAACTTTTAAATTATGCATAATTAGTAGAGAACTAATACAATTTTATCAGTTTTTTCCCTATATTTTTATATTATCATTATGGTTTATTTATATTTTTAATTTAAATAGTTAGATAATTTTTAAACTCATAAAATTATTTGTATTCTGTATTATAATAGTGTACTACAATTTGTTATAGGTAAATATATTATGCAAATGATTTAAACTACTGGTAGTTGAAACGTTGATAACAAAAATTACATACCTACGTAAGCGATTTACCACACAGAAACTATATTTTATATTTTTATACATATATGTTTAGCTTATTTATTTGCAATAACATAAAAAATATATTTATATATAAACTTATTTATTCATGTATAGTGTTTTATTTAAATATGCAATCATAATATTATTTGTTATCACATGGATATTATGAAAAATCTATTCGGTTCAGAATATGATACGCAATTATACTGAGACAATTAATCTCGATGGTAAAAATATATTTTCAAATTAATTTTAGATATATATTAATTTACAAATACGCAATAAAATACATTTTATTTAACACTTTTTATATGTCAAGGAGGCAAATTAAGAAAAAAAAAATTAAAAAAGGTATAGGTACTGAAAATAAAAATAAAATCTTAAATTTAAGAACTGGTAGTAAAAAGTATATACTAATCGTCACGTGATAAATTATACTTATTTTAGTGATTGGTATAGATAAATAAAACCTGACCAAGAACGCGAAATCAATGTTGACTCCAAATAAAATATCTTTATGTCAATTTATAGTGAATTTATTCTATAAATACCTTTTCAGACACGTTTTAATAAGTTTATACTTCTAAGAACACCTATATATTATGAAAGTGATAAAACTCAAAGTTTCAAATTTGTCTCTGGTAGCACGACCGAGTGAAGTAATATTTTGGATGCATGTGTTGGATTAATTAACCTATAAAGTAAAAGCTATTGTATAAATACTTGCTACGATCAAGAATCTTCTAGAAAGCGTTTCCAGCGCAACATTCGATGATGAATAAAATATAATCGACTTAAAAGAAACGAAATTCTATAGGTGTAGAAACAGTGTATATCCTTATTAATTTAACTCACGCTTGACCTTTACAACAATCGAGTCGAAATAAATATGCTATATATCATACTTTGCATACACTAAAAGTAAAAATGTATGGTATATTTGTAGATAATATAAATAAAAACATATAGGTACCTACGTCATTAGAACGTCCGATTCGTGTATTAAATTTTTAAATTCAAAACCATTTGTTGAAATCATTGAACAAGTAGAACTCCAAGTGCTAGTAGTATAATATAGGTAACAAACAATAGTAAAAAAAGTTGCTTGAAAAATTATTAGTTTCAAATGAAATATTATAAATTGATGAATCTCTTTTATAGTCTAATTAAACTCGTAATCCTTGAAAACAATTTTCAGTTAGAAATAACATCTTTTTTCCACATGTATAAAAACACAATAAAGGCATTGGACTAATTAACAATAGTTTCGTAAAACCTTAATATCGTTTAAATTATAACACGAATTATTGGCCGTGACATCTAACTAAATACGTGATCTATATACTTTAAATAATGAATTTCTTTGTGTATTTCGGTAATGTATATCAAGGTCATTGACATTCATTTATTTGACTATACAATAGTCTTGTTTTAAGAAATCGATTTATTAATATTAAAATAACAAATGTTCTTGGTAATAATCAGTCTAATATTTTCTTCTATACCATTTACTTAAATTAAAAAAAAAAAGAACGGTAAAAATACTCTTCAAACTTCAGACCCAACGGAATTACAAACATTACATAATATATTTACACAAAAAGTCGATTCGAATATGTCTGTATTTTTGTAATGTTCACAATTTACCGAAAAAGAAAATTAATTAAGACTGTAAGCTTTAACTAATGAATATATTCTATTTTACAATAGCACGAAGAAACAACAATGTCAATGGGTATACTTTTGGTCACAGATATATATATATATATATATATCTGTGACCAAAAGTATACCCATATATATATATATAAGCTAATTAGATGACCGGCACTCGTATAGAAACGAACAAAATATATGAAGTGTGGCCGCCATATTCCTAGAGTGTAAACAAACACTCAGATACTAATATAATATTTATAAATATTTTATGTATATACGTGTAGTATGTTATATATTATAGATATATTATTGGTAGCTTCGTTTGCACTATTAGTAAATGGCGGACACTGGACAGACTTCATTTTCAAATCCAGTCGGTAATCTAGTTACTTTTTATATATCTGTGGTGTCGGCAGAAAATATAAATAAAAGGGAAATAGGTATAAAAACAAATTTATCATAGAAATAAATGAGTACACTTTTTTATTACGTCGAACATGTTAATATAATATAGCAAGAGTTATAATTATATAAATGATATGTTTTTCACCGAACATTTACACATTAGTAATGAAGGGAAAATGTCGGTATTCTGTTTATTCGATTATTTCTATGTAACATTTTAATGTGGATATCATCATAAACGGCTGATAAAGCAAAGCCACATATTGACACATAATTGAATTATTTATTTATCAATGGTGTATTGTTCGCGACTTGAAATGCGGTTTTTTCGTATTACTTTACATTTTGCTACGTTTTAATTTTGTCGAAATACTCGGTAATAAATTCAGTTTTCCACGTTTAGTTTTGATATTACTCCATCGTGTTCATATTTTAACGAGTTACATGTTGGTTATACATTTGTATTTTTATCAAACTTCTTTTCTAAAGCGGTTTTCGTAATATATAAATAGCAGCTTATACGATTATAATTACAACGTCGTCTGATACATAGCTGTACGTAATGCGTCGTATTTAGTGGCATACCCATTATTATACATTTGATTTATTAAACATATAGGTACATGTATTTACCTGAGCATAGGTATGTACATAATTTATAAATTATACGTAATTACGCGTGGACTTACAACAAAATATAAGTACACATAATATTTAAAAACTCTTTTTACTTCCAGTTAAGTACTGCATTGTGTACGACGCATGGTTACTAGAACTCTAAAGAAATATAATAATGTACAAACACGGATTTTTATGACTTATCTGAATGACTATACATTATGTAATGTGTATTTAGTATTGAAAAAATTGTGAACCGTATTGTTTGATAACGAGTTGTGCCGTTAGAAACTTGTTTTACTGATACATGGATATCGGATCGTTAAGTCATAACATTGTTGTAATATTATCTATGTACACATATTTTATAAAAATATTTCGACGGTATGGTCGGAGGAAAAATTAAACGGTTTAGTCTGAACGAAAAGTAAAAAAAAATATGTGTAAAAAATGTAGATAGGCAGAGATAGGTAAATAGGTACTTTATTGTTCATTATAATATCTTGAATTGTCTACATCGATTTGGTCGAAGCGTTTCAGTGCTAAGAAATTTTACGAATACGAGAAAACACAAAAAATTAAAATCCAAATTCTACACCCAAGTTGCAATAACTGAAGCGTTCAGAGCACTTTTTAGGTTTGATCAGTAGATGTAGAAACCGATTAACCAGTAAAACACCAGTATGTATAGATGCAAATAAATGATACAAATAAAGACTGTCTTCTTTTAATAACTCAATAAAATTGATTTTTGCCGAGTGAAACTGTTCTCCGTGTTTGTGTAATTTATATTAAATTAAATGAAATGGGTAGGCATACTAAGTATGTATCTATTTGTCAATATTTTGCGTTTTCTATGCGGTGATATTATTGTGGTGCCTACGTAAAAACACATATACAAGTAGCTGTTGCACACTTTCAACAAAAAAGGTACCAATAATTATTTTATCGTTTCAGTAAATATTCGTGTACGATACCAGACGAAAAGAGTATAATATACAGTACATTACGTAAGTGTGAGACGTTATTAATAATAATTGCTGCAGTAGGTGCATTCAAGTTTCCGTAAGTATTACGTAAGTGTACCATCTTATATATATATATATATATATATATACATATACGTACATCGCTTATGAAACCCATTTTTCCTGTTGCAGTTTAGCATAATTTTATTGTAGATTTTTATTGGTTTACGTAACGTTTTTTTCTTATAACTGGCATTGTTATCTTTTGATTAGAAGAACAAACGTATTTTCATTGGATTTAAATTTCCACGAATTAAGCGACATCATAATATTAATATCGACGATGATGTTAAGAAAACATACAGTTTTATAATTCGAGTAGCAAATATATTGTGTAAATGTTTAGGAACGCATTTATAATAATATGTAAACGTTCTGAGAACAAAAAACTTGATTAGGTTTTATTTTGATGAAAATAACTGAAACCATATTAACAGCCATGAGAACATGGCTTGTATATTGTTAATGCGTACTTTATATTAATGGGTTAATTTTTCCATTTTTTTTTTTTTACAAACTATTTGATAAACCCGATCTAGACTATAACGTGTTTCATGACTCATATAAGCTTTGGATACGGACATACGATATTGTTTAGTAGTTTATTATCGAACCTGTAATGTAGTGAAACAAGTACATAGCAAACGTAAATATTTTTCAAAAACCCATCAATTACATAACCGACAATTGGTCCGATGGTAGGTATACGCATTTTTTCGATATCAGTGGCACTTACCTATCTCTGAAATATCCTTCGCTACATGAAATATAATATAACTTTCCTGGACATAAAATTCTATAACTTTTGTGTTTATTATTTTCTGTATTGTGTATTACCAGTCTTTTGAGGATCAAAAATGTCATTCTTCCCTGCAATTCTATAAAGTTTTCGACATGTATCCATAAACTCGCTATAACAATATAACAATTTACTATATGGAATACTGTTCTGTACCACACAACAGCTGTTTATAATATCGAGACACACGACGCCATATTATCGTTAGACGATATACAACGAATGACGTTCGCCCGTCCACGGAAAGTTAGAAAAAAAAGCGAACACTGTATGTATACATCAAGAGTGACTGATTGATTTACATGAATCATATACATTCGTGTTCAGTACGATATAATCATGCGCTTGAATATAATAATAATCAGCTCCAATATTATATCATTCGCACACAATTTACGTGATATATTGTTCCGAAAACACTAACTTACGAATGCGACTTATTTCATCACTAAAATATTCAAATTATTGTTATAATATTGTGTATTTTAATATTATATCACATTCTGATATAATTTATAATACGCATTATTATGGACAGTAAAAAAGCCCGCATTTAATGTTGTGCGTATAATAATAAGTAGGTCGTATTTATCATAACATTGTAATAATTATTATAATTATTCAATATTGCGTGGGAATAAAATGTCAACTTATAGTATGATGCGCTCGGGAAGTAAGATACATATCAGGCTCGTGACTTCACCCACGTGGTCATGCACGATCTTTTGCAATATTAATTTAAATAATAATAAAATCAGTCCGGTGTTGACCTGCAATGGTCATATGTATGTGCGATACGTGAAATGCCCGCTCCGTTATCTCAAATTTTAATATGTAATTAGTTCACGGATTCGACTTGTTGAACAGGACTTCGCATTCAACTTGGACAAAACCTCTGTGTAAACCACCAAAACCAAACGGTCACTGCCTTCATCACCCAATTCACCAATTCATACCGGAAAAAAAACGGTTTTAGCCCGAAATGGTTTGAAAAATAGCGAAACAAAACAAAGCGGAGTTTATATTGTTACAAAAAATAAAACAGTGAAATATTATTTGTTTTTGTTATTTTACAGGTTAGTTTTAAGTTAATTGAAATTTTGCAAATAAACTAAAAAAAAAAAAAAATGAAGTTTATTTTTATTCACAAATTGTGTATTGGCCTAGTTTTATAAAAATACATACATGTATTAATTAAAAATTATAATCCTTACATTTGTAAGCTCAAGTTATACCTTTTAAATAATTAATATTGTCATTACTCATTAGTATTGTAAGAAAGCTCCTGATTTTTTCTGATCAATTTTCATATATTTCTTTTGATTATATGTTTTTGCTCCAGAAATTAATTTTTGGTGTTAAATTTCCGATAAATATTGTTGCTCCTTCCACACATTAATAAGTTTTAATATAGTTGGATGATATGCTCGTTAAATAGTTAGAACTGTATTATTTATCATGTGGAATCCGAATAAAAATTTAATAAATAATACATTTTAAAATACTAACCATGTACGAATCATGAACTGAATCCTTTACGTCAAGCTTCTACTGCATCATTAGCCTTTGGCAATAAGGTATAGTTTAGGAACTTTTCAGGTATTTCGAGATTAAAAAGTGAATGAGTATTCATTAAACGAGCTATTGATTGAATGTATATATGAGCTTTATGAATGACCAAAACTACTGTATGTGTACTGAATCAAATACGACACATCAAATGCGTGCACTTATTTAACGATAATACGAACGATATCCATGCTTTTGTTTATTTATTTTGAATAAATAATTAGATATAGGCACACAATATATTATAATACGTACATAGAATATTATAGTATGCAATCGTTTACGGTTCAAAAAAAAAATATATTTTTTTTTTCAAATAATAATGTTACAATTAACTTTAATGTGTGTAGAATCATAAATTAAGTATCTTATGCGCGTTATATTACCACATGATTTCGATAAAATTGTTGAACTTCGTTACAAATAGAATAATATCGTAAAAGTAAAAATAACATTCTTATACTTATGAATAACGTTTGAACGCGATTTCAATAAATTCAATGTTTATTTGTGTTGACACTATAAACGATGTACGCTACCGCGTTTGTTAAGTTTGTTTCCTATTTATTCGTGTGCACTATACAGCATGATGTATATGCACCGCGACCGTGTACAAGATTGAAAATGCTTAACATACGTTGCATAACGCATTCGAAAACATGTGCGCAGTGAAAATTATCGGATTGTTTTAAGAACAAACAGAAATTAGTAGGCCTTACGTACCTACCACGGCAATACATCACAATATTAAGAAGTCATATTAATCGTTAATATCTTACCCTCCATATTAAATCATTTCAAATTGTAAAGCGTGTCAATTACTACTAAATTAATAATGTTTTTTTTTTTAAACTATATCTGTCTTGATTGTTGTTTCTTATGCAATGTATCGATTGAAGTACTATTTTAATGTACTATACTTTATTGGGTTTCTATCCGTTGGAATGATTAAATAAAAAATTACAATATAATATACGCACGTCAACGGTGAACCGTTTTCGAGGTATCTTACAGAAAAGGATTTCTCGTAAAAAAAAAAAAAAAACGAAATATTACGTAGGAGCTGTTCGTGTTACTTGGAAATAATCGCGTTTGTTCGACGAGGAACACAATCCATAGAACTACGAGTAGAAGGTTTTTACTCTTCCGTTTATGTACGTACCAAAGTAAAGTACGTAAAATGAAATAACAATAATTAATATACTTCGTAGTTTAAATCAAACGTTATCTACCTAGGTACTTTCTCTTTTGAACTCAACGTTAGTGTATTTTAATAGATTCCCGTGCAATGTGTACAACGTAGTTGCGCGTTAGCATTGTTCAAGCATGGCCAATCAAAAGTCACGAGGCGACTAGGTTTAAATGACATTTAAATTTGTACTGCTATTGTACTATAATACTACGATTTGCATGTGTTTATATTATTAAACAACAACGACTGACGAGTGCGTGTAGCTATATAAAAATAATATTAATATATCGATACAGCGTACAAATATGATACATAATATTATATGACATTATGACTTGAAACCATATCTCCGATCACACGTCATGCATACATGTATATTATATACTGTGTACTACACGATGGCCTAGACATACAATCTGCACGAATGGATATAGTTAACACGCAAATTTCACATTTATTACATTAATGTAGCACATTTACGCTTCATTATATAGGTGGCTTAGTGAGTAAGGACGAACAAATTTATAATATAATTATGGTCCTATAAAAGCGCATACCATAATGACGTGTGTATCTCGTATCATTTTTATTCAACTAAATTCTCGAACTCAGTTTTGTGTTCTTCTTCCTTATACACTACTATTACGTTTGTCGTGGGATGACAAAGTGGAATACGACGTATATATTCGTTTATGCAATCAAGTATTGCAATTTTACACCACGAGAGACGTGTGGCCGAATTAAAACAAAAGGATTCGTTCAAAAACAACGGAATATTACGTTAATAATAATATGTCCCACAAGTGTGCAGAGTTATGCATATACAAGTGCGTTGCAGTGCAACGCTGCAACACGCTCGACGAACGAATCCACGTGGGAGTGACGTCACGCGTAAACACAATAATATGTCTCCCACCACCATCCAAAACATCCTTATCCCATGGGTTACTGCAGTAATGTTTTCTTCTTCTTTTTTTTTTTTCTGGCAGCTGTACATCTCGTACACATTATCATTATCGTACTCACGCACATTCACACACACACACTACATGCACAAAAACACGTGTGGCGTTTAATAATATTATTATTATTATCAGTTATCAATATAATATTATACATTTATTTTATATGATATAAAACACACGCTTTATCAAGGCGACATGCGTTTACGTGGGTGTGAGTGGGAAGGGGTGTTATTTCTCGCTGGTGAAGAAAACCGGCAATTGAATATTGATAGAAATTAACATGAAAAGAATAATATTTACTAATATAACGAAACCCCGCGGGTCAGCAACCGACTTAGGAATTCATCCACACTGATTACAATGTAATATGTTATTTTCGTCACCGCACGCGCGTTTATACGTCCTATTCGTTTCGTACAATTTATACGCGAAAATGAAACGTCAAAACCGTCTGAGGATCCTACAATTTAATCCATCACAAAAAAAATATATATATCTTTCAGCGTACGCCCTTTCAAATGTGTCTATAACATATTTAAGACTTAAGAACGCGACTAATCTTCAGCATAACCCAAATACTACTAACATAACGCATTGACTACTATTATAGTATTCGCTTTCAATCAGTCCGATCGCTTTAAATTCAAACTGCATCAATGTGCGTATGAAAAACGACAAAAGAAATACGGAAGAACATGAATAGAACCATCCGATTGACACCGGTGTTTATCACATCCATACTTGTGGGCTCAAGCGTTGTTTTAAAAAATGTTGCGATAAAATCTCTGCATTATACCACGATTATACTCAATAATCAATTGCCCAGAGATTAGTAATTAGCGTTAGAGGCGTTTGTCCGTTTACGACCGGAGTCGCGTACTCGATTTATCGATAGCGGATATGTTCACATTACATAGTTTCACTATCAACTCGGTTCTGCGTGTTAAAATTATAATATAGTTAGGTATCTGAAAACGGTTACCAACGTATTTTATCCGATTCGATACTATATTACAGCGTTACACGCGCGTGCATGTCCTATGGTGCACATGATAAACATTATCATAACGATATTATTATGTACACAGAACGATTGGGCGTTTGCGATGGACCGTACCTGAAGGAACTCTCTGGGATCCCTCTGCATAGCGACACGTACATGGTGCGCGCGGTGTTGGCTCTTGCACGAGCAGTAGTGGTGTCTGGCGGTCGTAGCAGCGGAGGTGGTAGTGGCACCGGCGGTGGTGGAGACGGGTGCGGGACGGGATCACTATTACTACGTCTCGAGTGTTATGATAATGGTGTAGGCAGCGGTGCGCGTGGTGTCCGTCCGGCCGTCGTCGTCGGTGCGCATCAAAACTGCAGTGGTCGAGCGCGCAATGGTATGATATTATTATGGTCACGGACGGTAGAGTTTTGGTCCGATTACCATGACGCGGCGGCGGACGTGCGGACGACGCGATCGCGCGCAGGTTGCACCGCGACGAATGCTGTACCGGTCATCGATGTGCAGTTGGCTTGGCCGCAGCGGACGGCGAACGTCGGACAACGGTCACGTAGTCGATACGACTGCTGCAGTTGCAGTCGGCGTAAGTGCATGATAGGCGTGCGCGATCGATGCGATGATAATATTATTATTATTACTATTGTTATTATTCTAATTATTAATATTATTGCTGTTGTTGTCGTCCGTGCAGATGATGGCCGGTGGTCGTTCACGATTATGATATTATTAGGTATAAGCACGCGACACCGCAACAGTTGGTGGTGTAGTACTACAGCGTATCACCACCGTCGTCGTTTTCCGTGGTTTCAATATAATATGATATTATTGTTACAACGTTATGATAATATTATCGTAACTCCTCGCAGTGAACTCGGACGCGCGTTTTTCGCGGGGACGAACGGAACACACGTAACCGCAGGCGATTGTAATGTAATATACTCCAATGTATTATTATGATCACGGATAATGCCGTCGTCCACTATATCGTAATAATTGCGTTGTTTCGTTGATTAGAACGGTAAAAATAATAATCATTCCTCTCGTCCTGTGTACCGGCGCACTGTGAGAACAACCGAAGGGCGTGCGTCGTGGATGCCGATCGAAACGCGACTGAATGTGCCGCCCGCGATGCGTTTCGTGCGTTCGTTTGGCGCGCGCGCGCTCACGATTGCTTGTGTGTGCGCGCCGCCGTCCCGTGTTTGCGTGAACGTGTGTGTGTACGTGTGCCGGCACACGCATCGTAGCCGCCACCGCTGTGTGTGAAACGCGTACACGCTCTCCGTGCCTACTCGCATCGACTGGAAGCGGCGGCGTTCCTTTCGCGCCGACAACCCGGCTCCCCTTCGCGCGAGGGCGAAGCCCGAGAAAATCGTCTACGTACGTCATGTGCGTGTGTGTCTGTATGCTCATGTGCTGCTCGCGCTTTAGTCCAAAATGAAAACTCGACGGAGAGATTTTTCCATTCCATTCTCAAAGTCGTCCAAAAAAATATGTCCGCGAAAACTTGCTTCAACGCACTTACGGAGCACACTAGATTTGTCCGACTTGACGAAACTTAATTTTCCGTACCCGCCCCCTCACCAATTCAAAACACCAAACGCGGTTCATGCTGCGACAACGAATCGCGTCACCATGATATTATGTAAACGCCATTGTGTAAAAAGTATTTTATTGCAAATAGATAGATCCTAAATTGTACAGTTGTTAAAAATAACAGTTGTTGAATAGGGAAGGAGACAAGTGGTTAGAGTTACTCTTCTTACACTCGTCGTAATGCTATAAACACGGATATATTGGCACATCGGATTAGTCTTATTATACACAGCACAAACGGTGAATGAAATGCACCGTTTCCTCGAACAACAATTTGATTGTCATAATATTATAGTAAATTCGTAGTCAAATATTATAGAATCGGTTCTAATTCTGTAAAAAATATTTACTCAATATTTATAATGATTTAGTTAATGATTTTACTACTAATTTACTATGATAACCAAACCTTTGTTAGGGAAACGGTATATTTTACTAACTTTTGTACTTTTTACTGGATGATGAGTATGATATACCCAGCGTGACGTTTTGGACAAAATGTTAGCATGAACTCCAGCGATAAGACATATCCAAATCCAAGTCAAAACCATACGTGGATGACCACCGATACAGTATATAATAATATATACGTATACAGCATGCGTGCACAGTAGACTTACGCATGAATTTATACTTGAACGTAATGCGTTCATCAAAAAAATAAAAATAATAAAAATAACGACATATTCTGTTCACGTCATACACCCATTGTAGTTATAAATAATTGTTTTCAATATATATATATATATATATATATATATATATATATATATATACAGCAAAAAATAAAAACAAACGAGGGTCCTTGCTGCAGTAGTCAGACTCCGCACGCGTCGTCCTATCCTTACCAACCCCACTTGTAATATTATACAACCCTATCCGTATTATGCATCCGTCCAAAAAAGTTCTACTCTCATGGGCGAATTTCGAGGTTCTCCATATCCG
Organism: Chaitophorus viminalis; assembly: GCA_025469195.1. Classification (NCBI taxonomy): domain Eukaryota; kingdom Metazoa; phylum Arthropoda; class Insecta; order Hemiptera; family Aphididae; genus Chaitophorus; species Chaitophorus viminalis. Next base: position 88,880 of record JAIPRK010000895.1, read on the forward strand.
AGCTTACGCACCAACACAGCAGTATATACTCGTCATTTCAAGAGTGTGGACCGTTGCGCTGTGTCGTATACTATAGTACATAGTTGGTTTTTGTTTCAGCGGATATGCGAATTATTTTCCCGCTCATCACTGCAGCGTCTACAAATACAATATAAGAACACTATATCTAAGTGCCATAAATTTGTTTGTATTTTTCGCGCTATGAATATTGTCAATAGCCGCACGGTAATAGTTGAATTTCATTATTATAATAGTCATAATATAACTTACGCACATTTTTCACTCACAGCACTTACACATAGGTATACACGAGATAATCGAGTTTCTCATTGAATAAAAACAATTAAAAATTTTAATTACACAGTAATATTCAATACTAAAACATAAAAACTTCTATATCTCTGCAGGTCAATAACGTACTAACTCTAACCTAAGAGGTGTCGCAAATGTGTGATTTCTTCCTTGTGCATTATTCATTCAACTGTCATAAACTATATTGCTTATTGTACAAACTGTATAGATTGTAAATCATCATAATAAAGCAAAAAAAAAAAACATAAAAGCTTTAACTTACAATAAAATAAATATTTAAAAATGCAATACTATAATATATTGTGTACCTTATGTAATAAAATAGTGTCAATTTCGTTCACTGATGGATGTTGCGATTCCTGACTCAGAAATTTCGAATTTCTATTCACTTATACAATCCAACCCTCTACAGATTTCAAATCAAAGTTGACTCGATATAATTATATATTTTAATATAATTGTATTTTAGATAAATTATACGGTCAAACTAAATTAAAATCATAACTTAAGTGAACACAAATTTGAATAAACACGAAAATCATGAGGTATACGGCCGGTATATACTATTCTACCAGTGTCGCTAAGCTACTGAGCCTATCTAGAGAAAATGTGGAGGTCTTAAGTGTGTAATAAGATAGATAATAAGATAGAACGATTTACGGATAATCAAATTGCACAAGCCATTAGTTTAATCATTAATGTATGTACATTATTATACATATGGTATTGTCATTGGGTACCGACAGACTCATTGTCACGTATCGCTGTAAACCGCGTATAATAAGACGTATAATCATATTGTGTCGTCGCCACAGGTTTCACCTGCATTTTTGGTATATAGGTACCTTGTGTTTTGTGTTTTTCTTTATCTCCGGAGACGTCGTATATAAATAAAGTAAATCGTATATTATGTACGTAGATGTACATATAATATAATAGAACCATCTATATCGTAATGTATCAGATTCGATATTTTTTTATTTTATCTTTTTTTTTTTTGTTCCATTTAATTTAAGCGTTACAAGGACATCGCGGCAATTTCACCGAAAACCTTGTACCCGGTAGATGGTGAGTACATGTACACCGCATCACGCGCCGCCGTACAGTGGCTAAATCTATATAATTCCGACAGACAATCAAAAATGGGAATGTTATAATATTGTTGTTATATATATATATACACACACAATATACAATATAATTTGAGGAGTAATAAATCATAATATTATGCACAGGTGGACACAGCTCACGTCATAATTTAGTATGTTCGAATGAACTGCAAAACACATTTGACGATTCGCACGAGAAAAATAATATACGTCTTGCGCTTTAATACATTTCCGTTCGCCATATTCATAAAGCAAACGGTATGTAGGTATGCAACGCGTGTATTTATCGTGACTTCTGTCAACATGTCGATATGAAAACCGGTTATGATATAACTTTTTAAAGTCCTGTACGATTTAAGTATAAGAAGTTGCACAAGGTTATATAATATATAAATCGAAAATAATAACGATATACCCAGGTAAACGCAAGGATAAAACGTAGGCGCAAGTGACTCGGGAAACACTAGATATGTTGTGTTTGACAATAGTCACAATGTAATAAATATAAACATACATATATCACTATATATGTATCTATATTAAACACCTAACATGTATTATGCATATATTATAAGAGGATGACCAGTCGTCGTCTTGTTTTTCTCCATAGTGATTAGTGATAAACGTATATACATCAAAAATCGCGTTTAATACGTTTATGTGCGGCTAAACTGTTGTTCGCATTAACGACTAGAAGGTCAATATAATGATACAACGGTGTTTTCAAAAACGTTCTTCGTTTTAAAGAAAATGTGATGGTGAAAGTCACATTTATTTTAAGATTTTCGATACATCTTGGCTTTTATAATAAAGCTTATAGTACGCCATCGATTGTCAATCGTTGTCCCATTGCGATCGCTCTATACGTATAAGAGGACCGTTTTGAGGTACAAGTGGTACAACAATAATGGATAGTTACACACGCAATGTATATACTACACAGTAGTCCTTACTCCTCCTTGCTGAAGATAATATTAATTTAATCGGTAATCAGTCCCCTGGTTTAATATCATGCACAAGTAATCACGCGTCTACATATTATCATATTATTATGTAGGACAATTACAAATTTTAAAATGTTTTATTGCAGCAAAAATTAATGATTTGACTCCGTTGTTGAATATTTAATATATTATATTTTTGAATATAATTGTATAATAATATTAAGTAATCTTTGATACATGTCAAAAGGATCTGTTAACTGTTACAATTGTATTATTATTTATTAATAGGTAATTATTAGTATATACCATATAATAATAATCACGTATGTATTTAATTTTACACAATATTAAATATTATTTAATAAATGGTATATTATGATAATATGTAATACTTGGTATTTTTATTAGATATTAGAATATAAATTATTATAAATATTATATAATATAATGAATATCGTATCGTAGCAGAGTATGAGCCTTCTTTATAGAAGGTGTTTTGTCATTGTTTTTCCATAATGCACTTAAGTCGCTATAGACGTAGAAAATAAAACGTCGTGTACCTCATGAGATATCCGATAAGCGAGTTCCGAACATTATACTATAACTGTTCGAGATCGGTATAGTAATTTTACCAGTACATACTCGTTTATAAAAATCTCATGAGAAACGGTGAAACACTAGATTATGGAAGAGCGTTCGAGAATATTTGAGCTTTTCGTCCTATTAAAATACGTTATCGTGGGTGTGATAGAAGTTAATTTGGGATTATAATTTCGGTGGAAATATTGACGTTGAACATTAGAAGAATCTACGATATTATGACATTGGTATGGACTCAAGTAAGTACCATGTACATTAATGTATGTACTACATAGCATCAATATGAGCATTTATAAGGTGGGGGTTAACGAAATTAGTTTTACCGCAAGAAGTGAGAGTGAATAGTACACAATAGATTTTTCCCGATTCATTCAAAGCGCATACGATAATATTTTGTTAGTCGGCCAGTTCGTGATAATATTTACAATTGTATTATAATTCCGACTCTGTGGATAAAATATTATTATTATTATTATTATTGCAGTAGTCGACTAAGTATTTCACGCCATATTATTACTATACATTTATACTTACAAAACATAATGATATTCGAAAGGTCACTATTTTAATACTGCGATGACGTGCCAATTGATCAGAATGATAAAGCACGCACACATATACTCACATACTTACATTTTATAATATGTATACAAATACACACTAACATACCTAAATACTTACTTACATACATACATACATACATACATGTTTATGTATACATATAAAACGTAAATATTCTTAAGCCCGTAAATGTTTACTTTTTTTGGATAGTTTATATACGAGGTCAAAAACAAACATGTACTTAAATCGTTTAATAATATGTACTAGTATAAGCTGATGTAACACCAAATATAATACATAAATTATAACCGTGGGTAAAAACAAACATCAAAAACAGTGTATTGATTCATAAACTCCGATAAACGGATATTTATAAGAAACACGATAACGTGTCAACTCATATGTACATATATTTGCATGATATACAAGAATAAAAACAGCACATGTATGATGTGTATGACTCCTAGTTCCTACAACAGTATACATTAGCGCTTATATACGCGTCAATTATTCAAGTATTTGGCACTCGTTGGTCCGTTTAGTGAATCAATAATATCTCCTTTTGTTATCACGTTGAGTACATATATAAATAGATGCATTATGATTATACCTGGTCGAATCTGTAAGTATGAATACATGTTACATGTATGATATTTTTTTATGTTATTAGTATACACACCTCATCATGTAGGAGCCAGGAGGCCAAAGTCAAGTATTTAGTAGTGGGTATATCTTGCATACTTTCTTATCAAGTTTTAGAAGGATTACTGACGAAAAGAAATATTATATAGGTATAAGATTATTACTATAGATTATGGAATATAATATTATAGGTATACTAATAGTGCATTTTAGATAACTTAATAATAAAATTAAGTTAAATCTAGTCTGTAATTTTTCTTTCTGTAAAGCAATTAAAATTGTTAACAAAAAAAAATTCTCGTTTTATTAATTTAAAATTCTCGAATGAATAACTACGTAATAAATAATAATCATAACTCGTGTTCTAATTTAAAAACTTTTTTATATATTATCATATGTCTAAATCATTATAAAATAGATAAGCTTAAAAGTAAAAATGTTATGAATAGGTATAACTATTAGATGGACTATTAGATATACTATTTAATGGATAATGCATGAAAGATGTGATGGGCAAAGCAACCTCGATTTAAATTTTTTAATATAATGTAATTAGAGCTAGTCAAAATATTGTAAGTTATCATTTATACATTGTATACACGACAGTAGATAAAAAGTATACCTACTGTATGTATTGACTGTATTGTAGGGACGAAGTATTAATATCATAAGTATTAATATTAGTATAATATGATATTGCGTACTATGGCGTATCGTGAATGTTCTATTTATCTATTATTTTGTAGAAAATTGCATTGTACAACTATACATATAACGTTTCTTAAAGAATTTGCATTTTATATCGATGATAACATATGATATTACACATGACGTGTAGTGATATTTTTTAATGCAATATTTTGACTTAGAAGCGCAAAAAAGGTTGCTGAAAAGGGTTATGAAGCTAAAGGATTATTATGTGGAATGTAAAAGTTTGCGTTACCTATACACTATTTTATTCGCACAGCCGTCTATTTTCGTACTGTCACAAAAGTGAATACTGGTAGTACAATAGGTACACGTGTACACGCACATTTGCCAACAATCGAGCAGACAAAATGGTCGTGGTCGTTTGTTTTTTCGCCCTGTTAGTTCCGTCCGGCGTGCATACCGCGGTAGAACACTAATAATATCGTCTCGAAGGCGCCAAAGTCTATCATCTATACCCCACGTCTACATCGCCACCCCCTGCCCTCACAAGATACATAACCCATAAAAGGTCGTCCCGTCATAAAAGGTTTCTCCACCCGCGCCCCTTAAACGTCACTCGCCGTCCATTACCATTAGCAATAATTGATTTATAATAGAATTACACACGAACGGGCGACAACATCGTTATAATATCATATGTGCTTATTCGCCGCGCTGATTTCATTGATAAATTTGTAGTCTTTACGGAACTCGACCACCAGTTGTCAAGTAAAACACCGCGACACTTCAATACTTTATGCCTATCATCACGCGTAATATCATCCTTTCGATAGTGGAAAATGGAAATGCGTTCCGTTTGATATCACTAGTATTTATAAATAAGTTATAGGTATTAGCTAGGTAATATCGCTTGGCAAACGAGCACGTTCGGAAAATTTGCGTTGTTATTGAATGTATAGTAGTATTATATAAATGTATAATACTTTCACGGTAAAAATAAAAACTATATTCAAAGATAGAAACGAAGTAATGAATATCGTGCGGGTTTATCATATCAATATAATATTATACAATACAATATAACTTATTTGAACTGAACGTAATTAATGAAAATCATCTCGACATCTCCTTATAGTATTACAATATTAACGGTACATATCTGCAGATATTTTTTTTTTTGTGGTTTAACCGAGACTGGGAGGGATTTATTTTTTATACTACTGGCTATCGGCTCCTCATCGTTTACTTAACATTAACATAAATCGCATCGACATACGTCGTTTATAGGATGATAGATGAGATAAGTCCCATCTGGTCATCCTTTTTAGAGTGAAATATAAGTATGCGAGTATTTAACATGCACATACCTACAACCAACGTACGAAACAAATAGAACCATTTCACATCACTTATTTTCACAATAATCACGTATATGCGTATGTCCCTGTGTGTGAAATTTGAAAAACTGAACCTTAAACAATAATTTCTCTATTTTAACCAGAAATGATAGTGGCTGCTTAAAAAATCGATTATAATATTATTCGCTACATTTATATATATATTTATATATATATATATATATATTTCTATAAAAATGTCATCTCATGCAGATGTTCATATCGAATAAAGTTGTAATTTATAAGTTATGAGTTTCTCAGCCAAGATTATATATGCACTTCGGACAAGATGATGCACTTGAACTAGAAGATCCAAGGTGAACTGGGTACGGAAATATCGTCTAAAACATTCGTATTAGGTACATTACAAGACATCTTCGTCTCACTGATTACAGTGCATTCCATACAACGATATAACTGAATGCCAGTGCCTCCCAAACTTTAGGATGTAAAGTCATAGTACCTATATAATAAACATATTTTTATTTCTAAACAAAAAACATAATCTTACAACTGTACAAAACCTATTCCAATGAAAATTTAAAATAAAATTATCATTCACTATAATAGTACCTATATTTTATCAGATAATCAAAAAAATATGTATAATATTAATATATTACCTATATATACCACATGCATAATTAAGTTACTTAATAATACAATAATAGTATGTATATCATGGTGCTAAGTATTATACTGTAGCTTTATACATAGATATTACTTATTACATAAACGTTCGGTCGTTCGTATATTCATTGTATTTATGTTTGTATTTTAAAACACTATTTGTTTAGCTCCGAGTTCCTTTGGAACTTTATCCCAAATATAACACTTATTGTTTTGTAAATATTGAAATGTTAAACTCTTAGCAAATCAAGGAAATTATAATAATTATGCAACGGTATATTAATTTCCTAAGTGTGACCTTCAACACGTTTTCAAATAGGAGTGTTTTGAATTTCATAATAATATATTTCACTACATCGTTTATAAATTATTTATTATTGTGCTTTGAAAGAGATAATTTGTGAAAATATTTGATTATTTTTAAAAATAATTATAGGACAACAATGTTGTATGTATAATATATGTAGTTGCCGCAATCCTATATTATAGTCGTTCTTTTATTCGTAAAGCTTTGAAATATATTGATTTAATAAACGTTATATAATTTTAAATTTTCCTCGCCTTATTTTGATGCCTTTTATAATTTAGTCAAAACAGTTTTAATTTTTACGTTTTACCAGTTAAATAATAATGCTTTCAAATTCTAAAAATTTCAAAGAAAAGTATTAAATAAAATATCCTAACTCAATATTTAAAATAAATTTAGAATATTATTCAAGTATAGTACCTAAATAATTAAAAATAAAATAATTTAAAAGCTTTAGATATATTTCGTACGCGATGTTGCCATGTCAGTACTTTAGTCTTTACGTCAATATTACAGAACAGTTATTCAAAATTGTCTGCTAATTCTATACAAGGCTCACTATTAAACAATCGATTAGGTACATTTATTATTCCTATTACTACGTCAAATCGCTGTAGAATATAAAGACTAAACCTTATGGCTTATACGATTATAAACTATATTCATTTGTTTTGTACTTTTTTTCTTTTACAACGATATTTTATCTTCTTAGGTACAAAAATTACAGTTCGTGTTTCGAATTTGTGATATTATAACTGTTGAAAATAATTATTCGACAATAATAATTATTGTATTTCATATTTCTTCGTTTTACGACACGTGTATCTATGTTATATTTGTTTTTTCCTAAACATTGATGTTTTATATCTTATCGGCAGAATATACATTACTTTTTTAACCATACTGTCGGTAACGTTGTTGATTTGTTGAACTGCAGTTGACGACTGTACTGAATGTGTGCACTATTGCACTGCGTGCAGTACATTGACCGTTTGTTATCGATAATAGTATTATTTTGGTAACTAATAACTTAATTCATTATAATATTACCAAGTGCACTGTACATACTATATATTTCAGAAAAATTATGCATACTTTATGATTTACATACCACAGAATGTGCTGAATATCCTTCGTAACACCGAAATCTTGATATTTACCACCAAAAATATAATATTATTGTGCACCAATACGAACTAACTCTAACTACTAAACATGGTACCTTTTCCGTTATTATTGGTGTTTAAGTTTTTGGCCTTGGAATCCTTATCGAACATGTTTTATAGGTACCTATAACTATAACTGTTTTAAACGACGACAATGTAATACTCGGATACGTAAATCGCATGTGTATATTATCGTGTCAAACATCGATATAGTCACATTGTTCATACTTCATATGATTATGATTATGAATAATATTACACCTATATATATGATAAAATGGTAATGTATGTATATTCTACATACTTTTTGCTTAATATTTTATAAACTATTTTCAAGGGAATTATTACTAACTTAAAAAACTTCAATGTGTGGTTTTTACCATTTTCGTCGACATTTTAACTGACAATAAATTACTATTAAACAATATGATTCTTTAAAATATGGAATACGGTGTTGGGTAAATAATACATTTAGTTAGTTGGAAATTCTCATCTTTAAGCAAATAATTAATTATTATATGTTGGGTGCAAAAGCAAGGTTAAATTACAATGTTTATTCATACGAAAATAGATGAATCGATAAAACGGTTCAAAGTTTAACTCATGTGAATATAGCATGACGTAAATATTATTGTTTCTTAATTTTTTACACTATACGTTCTTAAAATATATACTCTAAAAGTCTAAACAATCGAAACTTATAATTATATACTTGAATACTTAATCTTCCAAATAAATAAATGGTGCACATAAAGTATAAATAGATGTAGACCGTAATGTGTACGTAATGTATGCAAACATTCATACAGTTCATTAGACGTAAGGTATAAAATACACTATTGTTCTTCATTGATTATTTAAATGAATTGTTTTTAAAAGACATTCGTTCATATTATTATAGGTACCTATATCATGTGATGATAATTCAAAAATTCTTATTGTGCATTCGTGCTAATCATGACGACCATAAATATATTGCCACATTTTTGTTTAATATGGAATAAATACAAATTCAAGCTGTTTAAAATTCCGAAACAAGTAAAATATTTAGGTAAGTAACATTTAATTTGTGCTAACATTAAATGGCACAGTTGTAAACAATTTAACACCTAAAATAGTGTAGTTCGGAGTAAATTAGACACACGCACAGCATAATATATGAGAGTATTGATGTGCCTCGGAATACAACGTTTTGAATATTCATATAAATATCAACAAATTACCGTGATCGATCGTCCGATAGTAATTTTTTGTTTAATATGGGTATGTTGGGAAAAATCAAATCTATGAACCGTTCTCGGTCGTAATTCGTAATACTAAAAGTGCCGTTCTTAATTGTTCGACAGTCGAAACTTTTGCGCTAAAGAAGTTATGATTTTATCAACGATCTATGTGCAATTTTTTAAACATTTTAATAATATAATAATATATACAAACAAATAACGTATTTGATACCTAACATTATTCCTGAAAGTTGATCAAATTGACTGACAACAAAATCAATACTTCTGAGTTCTGATCTAACATACATTATTATGATGTTCAAGTAGATAGAAGTGGATTCAAAGGCCTGGGTTGATTTTTGTTTAGAAAATAAAATCCATATTACGAAACACAGTATTGTGCGTATGAACTCCTTGACTTACTGAAAACAAAGTTGTTTTATTTATAACTAAACATTAACGCTATATCGACTATTCGTTTACAACAAATATCGATTGTATTTTACCCCACTATCTGTTTTAAATAGTTCAACTAGGAAGGAATTCGTCGAAACACAAAAGGTACTTATCCCTCTATTGACAATTATTCAAAATAAATTAGTATTCAATTGATACGAGATTAGTTTTAAATTAATTTGTGTTCTATACTGTTATAATACACACACACACACACACATCCAACCTATGTAGTGAAAAAAGAATGAGATACAGGGGTGGATGATATCATTGATTATAAATATTATTATAGTATTATAGTATTTATAATCAATGGTTATAATATATAGGATTAGAATGAGATACTTACAACTGGTACAAGGAAAATATGGTTGAATGGTTGAACGATATGGGTTGGACGATTCTTATAAACTTGAATTTCGAAAAACAATGAGTGAAGTAGGACGAGTGGCACAACCACTATGTCAGTTTACATTGCGATGTTAAATAAGCTTTATACTCGCTCGTCGCACTACATTATGTTCTATTGATTTTATTTCAAAACCTGTCCAAATTTAATACCAAGCGACTGTCCGAGTCTCTCGTAAAAGTTCTGATACATCCACATTGGAGACTGGAAATGTACAGATGATGTATATACAGTATGTCGTAAATAAACGGATTGTGCCAATAATATTTACATTTCTCATAAATCCTGTAATGATATGACTTATTAATTTATTATATTATTTTACCTCTAGTTATGGCTATAGAGCAATAAATCAAAAAGTTATAACTATTATTGGCAACGTACATAAATTAAATATAAAAAAAATGACGTTGGTGCATAGGTATTTTTCGTTGTGTAATGTGTTCACTTACTGTAGAATGTTTTAGAATAATAATTGTCAAGAAACATAATTAAAAATATAATTCACTATTTAAAATCCAATTAGAATCTTTGTATACAAATTGGAAAAATTAAAATAAATTCATAATTGAAAATACATATTATGCATACAGTCTAAAAACTCATTATCTTAACTAAATTTCTTGTATTAAATGTATTTTTATAAAATATTCTTTTATACATTTGGGTTGTTCTATAATTTAGTTAAAATGTAATAACTTACAATACGTGAATACGACACACGTAATTAATTACACGTTATACGATGAATATCCTACGCACAAGTACTGAGTATTTATTATCAATGGTAAAACATAAAATTATGATTTACCAATAATTCACATCTTCTAATAAGCATTATAAAGTAGGTATATTGGTTTTTAATTTTGACATTTTATGATGCACCATTATCTGTCATAAACTATATAGCAACCGAAACTTAAATTCGACGTGACGGTTGTGCCTTTTTAAATCTTAACGTTATTTTAGCTTTCTCCGAAGTAATAAATTGTTTTATTAAATAGTTAACGTGCGCAATTTTATATTGCTTAACACGTTTTATACAGTTATAACTTTATAATCTTGTTATAGTTATAAAATATAATTGTTACAATGCCACAGCTTATTAATTTTATCCAATTCGTCGAATTATCAGCGCCATCTACATTAATCATGTTGAATAAGCAATGTTCGGCGTCTGATAAGTGCGCACTCACAAACTAAATAAATCATAAGTTACAATGATTTATATTCGTGTTGTAATAAACTAGTAACCACGAATTAAAATATACTGGATATCCAACGACCATTATTTTAATGGAACCCAAAGTGAATCGCTAAAACAGCTGTTGTAAAGTACACCTAGGCGCTTGTTAACGTGTTAGTGACGATTTTTGCAAGACGGCTAAATCACAACATTATATTTTAATTCGTATTTCGTAGTATTCACAATTCGGTAATATTCAAATATGTTATTAAAAGTTAAAAATATAAAATAATTTATATACTTAAAATTAATTGGAAATTATTTATTTTTTGAATAAGCTCTAATCTTGTAAAAAATGTCACTAGTACGATAACAAGCGTTAGTCACTTTGGGTTCCACTAAAGGAATGGTTTATAATGTTTATATATGTTCGTTGGGTATCCAGTATATCTTAGTCCGTGCTGGTAACTAATAAGGATTATCGTAGCAAAGCTACAGAATAGATTACAGAATAAAAGCTGGCTATAATGACTATTCTGAATTGGTAAGTGACAATGGTATCATGCTTAATAAATAATCGCGGTAAATCAACCAACAAACACATATCTTGGTTTTTAACTTGTATTCTTAAATTTGTGATGCAACATCATTTTAATTACATTTTGAACATTCCATATCAATACCAACATCAAGAAATTATATAAATATTTATGGAAACTTCTATTAATAAAATATTTGTAATTGAATAACATAAATCAACTTATTGAGTATGGGTAATGCATTATGCAATTATAAATTATTATTATATTATACTCGTGTTTGAGGATAGAAATAATTGGCATTAGTTACAATAAAATAATTTAAAAATAAAAATAATCTTAAGTTGTTTTGTATATTTAATTTTATAAATAATACAGTAGTCATTTATTCAACAGGTTAAATTTACGTTTAAATTATCTACCCATTTGCTGTGAACTATATAAAAAAATTATAATTTACTATAATTATATTTTTCTGAGTAATTTATATTCGTTGAAATATGAACGAATACTGCTATTAATTTATTAATCATAATCATAAATTATTGATTGATGTTTAAAATATTATTAAGTTTCCTATCTTATTATCGGTCAACTGTATAGTAGGAAATTCAATTTAACGGACATTAAAAGTATTTAATCATACTTAACACTGCTATTGAATAATAGTGATATCGTCCATATCATCAAACCGTACAATGACTGTATAATGTGTTCTAAGAATACGCATACTGCCCTGTATAGTATATGTATTATGTATGTAGGAGGTTTTATACGTCAAGTTGTTTAATGACATGTAAGTATAAAAGCTTTGTCATTGCAGATATCAATAAGGAATGACGTTTATAACAGGTAATGGCTGTATGTATCCGCCTTCAGTCTTCACCAACAGACAAAAATAAATATTTAATAACTTTTTATAACTCGTAAAAAAGTATTGAAATGACCGTGCTCATAACATTACCATGCACCACAAGTGTTCGTTCAACTCGCAAATGTTCTTGAAAGTTACCAACTTATTCAATAGATCAATATTGTCGTTCTTCCACATAATAACACGGTGATATGATTCATCCACCATATTATAGCGACGGCGACGGTGTGCTGAAGAGCGGGAAGCATAATCATTATTATGATTATTTGAATATTATTAATATATTAAGTAGTTTTAAAACATATCAAATCGCATGACTTCATAGCCGTGTACCAGACTGTGTACGTTGTCGGGAGGGAAGGGGTTATCCACACAAATTGTCAAACATTTATGTGATTAATGAATGTACAATTAATGAGACTTTCAATTAAAATACTTAACACTTAAGGTTATAAAATTGAATACAAGATTCGTCGTAGGTTGTTGTTATTTGCAGTCAATAAAAAAAAAAAATTCTCTATAAATAGGTCAGTTTTGAATACTTCAAAAACTTAAACATTTATAAAAAACGCTAATATAAACATTTTTACTGCTCCCAAATGCGATGACAAACAAAAAAAAAAAACACACTTCATTATAAAACCAATTGATTTACTCACTCCATTACTCCGTTCAGAATCTAAAATATACAAACAATAAAAATCGATTAAACAGAACAAAACTAAGTCATCTGTAGAAATAATACCTTTTTATTTGGCAAAAAATTAGTTTTTTATAGATGTTATTGCACTGATATTCGGCATTTTAAATATAAATAAAATTAAATCTAATGAAAATTACCTGCACTCGGATCACGACTGATGTATGATTCACAAAAACTTAATCAATAATTGACTATTACTAGTCCCGATAGGTCTCAGATAAAATAAGAAAACGAATTATAATTATAGATTATAAATTTAATTATAAATTGGTTATTTTAATTAATATAAGTAAAATATTACATATTATGCATTTAAATTCCGTATATATGCAATAAATAATCGTAAAATACAGAAATATGCAGTACATGCCAAAAAATGGCAAAGTATGCAAAAATATACAAAATAAAACTTTGTATTCGGATATATAGAAGTATGTACTATAATACAAACTTGTAGCTTATCCTGCTTACCTAGCTATTTTTTGGACTGTACAGAAAAAACATGCAAATGCATATAAATTCAGGTCCCACTTATAAGCGTGGAAAAATTAAAATTCTACAATGTGTATTTAAATTCTTCTTCAATAAAAGATTTTAGGTAGTTTTTTTTGTTATTTTGATAAATAATCGCTACAATTTGAAACGCTTACTGCAAAGTATTGAAACTAACATTTTATAGTCTTGTAGATATTATATAATTCATAGTAAAGTAATAATAAAATAAAACAAAAATATATAAATATAAAATTAATACTTTTATATTATGTAATTTAACTATAAACCTCCTATTATAATACATAATTAGATTAAGTATAAAAATTAATAAAATGATAATCATATATTTCATATTATAAATTGTATATTGTGCCTAAGACGAAATATAAAACTCTTGAACTCCTGACTATGCATTTATTTATTAATTCTCTTTATTAATATATTGTTTATATTATAATTTTTTTCAAAATTTATAGTAAGTACTTGTCATTTTATTCGTATATATACTTAAAATAGTTATATGTAAGGTGGTTTTTAGTCAAATTACAGTTACAGGTATATATTTATTTTTCATAATTTATGACATTTTAAATTAAGTATATTTTCTATTTATATTATAGGTACTTGGTTTTTTTTTATATATATATTTCTTGGTTGTAGTTAATATGATAACACTTTGATATTTTAGTTTTAATACTCGAAATTGTCATACAAGTCTACTCAAAAGTTGGCCTGCCTTAGTTCAATGTAAAAATGTCTAAAACGCAGTGTACAAGCACAAATTCTTTCAACGGCTTTCTTTCTTTAATGTTTAAATAAATATTTTACATGTCACCGCCTTTAACTATTTTTTAGAACTTGTTATTGCCAATCATATGATATCAAGTCTAAGTACAATGTCTATTAAATACTTCATCATATTGTTATATATCATATATAATAAGTATATTGGATTATAACAAGGTCCCGATAGCTACCAAAGCATGTGTACATATAAAGTGTACGTACATGTTTCAACGGTTTATTTGCGCAACATGGGTAATTGTCTATTAACACCTACAATGCAATCATGTGGGAACGAGGATCATAACATCAAGTAAATATACGTTGTATTATTTAAAATATAAAACATATGGATATTTCAACGGGAAAACGAGTTGACAAAAGTAATAAAAATATAATAAGTAAATAATTTCAACAGCACACGGTATTATGTACAATTTAATCGGACAGTTTCAATATCGCGGGTGGCGGGGCGCACGCGTTACCCCACTGCGAAACGATTGAAACAACGGAAATATCACCACCGGTCGGTCGGCCGTTTGGTTTACAGGCGGATGCGATATCACCGGCAGCCGAGTTCGATTCGGATCTGTTCGCGGCTCTTGTTGTTGGTCTCCGGCACGACGAACTGGATCAACAGGAACCCCAGGGCCGAGATCGAGGCGAACGTGGCCCACAGCAGGATCGGATAGCTGTCGACGATCATCTTGAACGATTTCATGATAAGGAACGACAGGGTCCACGAGAAGGACGCGGCCAGCGACTGCAAGCCACCGTTCTCGGTCGGTATCAGCTCGGTGCTTATGAACCACGGTATGGGGCCCAGACCCAACCGGAACGCGGTGATGAACGTGCATAGGATAAACAGTACGGATATCTTCCACGGCGATCCGTCCAAGGCTCCTGGTGGAACAAATGATTATGAGAAACGTATATCGGGTACATCATAATAATATCATTAGGTATACGTGGATTAGTATTGCTGCACAGACGGTGTGCCGAATCAAGATTTTAAAATTTCACATCACAACGTAATACATTATAAGCGGCTGCTGTGCGACGACAGTGTACATGACCGCGCGAAAGCCAAAAATTCGTCGTACCCGCTCGCGATCACCTATCCCATCTCCGTTTTACCATAAATTTCCGTCAGGTATCACCACATGCGCACCGCAATCCTATACCCTATCTCGTCTACATGTATCTAATGATTTCATCGTCGTTTCGCGGGAAGCAGAATATTATGGAGAACAATTTAAAACATTTAAATCACACCGAATAAATGTAGCTGTTAATAACCACCAATAACGGATCTGCATAAATAATCCTCATACCGGTTAAGCTAATTATGGCTAATGGCCAAACACTCATAATATATGCGTACTACACACTGGCTGCATCGACGATATACCAATATTATTAAGCTGAAGAATTTGTTTGTTTGCTTGGATACGTGAATCTCAGTAACTATACTGTTTCTAATTGAAAAATATTTTTACATTTTTTTTGTGTTGGATAGTCCATATATCTAGGAAGGCTATAAGCTATAATATAACATCACGCTAGAATCTATAGAAGCGGAGCAACAATAAAAATATTTAAGTCCACATCGTGAAAAATTTATTTTGCTATTTGAAATGGTTACCAAAATAATATTTTTTGTTGATTTTATGATGAATATTATTAATATTATTATTATTAAAATATTATTATTATTATTATTATTATTATTATTATTATTATTATAAGTACCCAGAAAATGTAGCGAGGCACTATGACAACCAAAATAATAAACTATAGTACGGCCAGCGAACTAGGCGGGTGACCGTCGTGCGCTAGGCGGCCGTTTTCATGTAAACCAGGGGTTCTAAAAGTATTATTTATTAAATGAATAGCTGGTGCAGCTGTGTTTCAGATGTTTATGAAAAAAGTTGTGAACCCTCACATTACAAATATTTTATTAT
>JAIPRK010000895.1:105930-118335 GCA_025469195.1 Chaitophorus viminalis
TTAATATTATTAGTTGTTAGCACATGTGATAATTAATAAATAATGAGTTTAACGTACAGAAATATTGAATGTTCAGTTTTTATTACAACTCCCGCGCTTTTAAAATTATTTTACGCGGGAATGTAGATTTAGAATCACTGCCGGTAATTTGCCACCAGGCGCGCGACGGTCACCCGCCTAGTTTCGCTGGCCGTACTATAATAACTAATACCGTATATTATATGTTTATATTATACACTACTATCGTAATAATGATATTAGAAGAACTAATTCAAGCTCTAAAAGGTGGCTGATATATTATTTTGGTCGTTATAGCGACTGGAAACTCTTACTGGATATTTTATATTTATCATCATAAAATCAACACAAAAATATTACCTTGGTAACCAGTAGTAAAAAAATATGAAACTATAAAATTAAATCTAAGTATATTTAGACTACTAGTTAGCTAACCAAATATAACTAGGCTCTAGTTATGAACTATTTGTCCGCTACGATCGCTTCAACAGTCAATATTATATACGATTTATTATTAAATATTCTTTTGAGCAAACTATTTCCGATGACAGACAGGGATTATCAACAATACTCGTATAGCGAAACGGACTGTAAGCATTAATTAAGTATAGAATAAACTGATTATTCTATAATGCTAATAGTATATTTGAATGCATTAAAAATAAGTGGTTTTTAATTCGATTTGGTTTTCATTAGTTCATAGTTAATAGCAATTGACGCGCATTATGTAATTTCGTTTTATTAACGCATGCAAACATGCGGCGCTTATAACCGTATATTTTTTCATTAATTTATTATTAACGAAAATATGAAGGTTGAAATGTTTTCTTCGGCGAATAAAATTTTCAACGGGACTGTTGTACACTCTTGATGAATTATTCAGCACATGGGGTGTGATTCAAGTCCATCAGATACATCCATCGACCAGTCATCATTATGTGACGTAAATGGTACCTTTGCATAATACAGTAATAGTGATACAATACATATTACTCCAAAAGTAAGATAATAAAATTGTTATAATATTAGAATGGGTTTTCTTAAAAGTTCACGTAAACACACGGTAAAAATGTAATTTTTTATATTCTACGAGGTTAAAATTCCATTTAACACGTATATACATGATATTGATTATCATTCGGTTTTTTCGATGTATTACAGCTAAGCTATAGGGATTAATGTGGTAAGAGGACGCAAATGGATCGGTACCCCTCTCACAGGAATTGAAACGCACTTCCTTGGCACTTTCACAGCCCTCCGAAAAGTTAACTGGTACGCTCGCTCAACTATAGGTCAAAATAGTGGTCCCCATTAAAAATTATTAATAAGTTAAAAACTTATAGTAAAATTTAAAAATAATTTGTTTCGTTTTATAATCATCAACTATTACATCTCGTCGCTGGTCGATCGTAGCCGATGGTTTTGAAAAACAATGTACACATTGTATGTAATATTATCATGTTGTGAATTATCAATTGCGCGTTCATTATATAGTTGAGTCGGTAAAGAGGGATTGATGTCGAAGGTATTTGGAACGGGAATCGAGAGTTCATTGAGGTATTCATCATCGCATGAGAGTTCATCATCGCTATTAGTGGGTGCAGAAAAGATCGAGGGAAAACCGTGTGTATACAGTAAACACTGTATAAGTTAGATAGTACGACATTGATGCCTGACATTGAAGTCCGTGACAAATTAATTTGGTGAGAATTATTACCGACGAGTGCTTTTGACTTTCCCGTCACGGTCGGTGGAGAAGAGATAAAGAGGTTTTGGTTTTTTTAATTGTTCGTGTGCGGCTGTTTCCGAGATTATTGTATAATAATTTAGAGTACTTAGACCTAGGTGGACGACGAGATACTAGAGAGAATTTTTTCATATTGGGTAATGATGTGCAACTCAGTCAGTACTCACACGCATTCAAGGACAACCGGTACGAACGAGATGGTGAATGTAAATGATCACTGACTGCGACAACAATAAGCTAACGTAATAATATCACCAAACGACCGTGCAGTATACTTAACTTATATGGACGGAAAAAACGAGAATCATTTGTGCATAAAATACATAATAACATCGGAATAACGCATAAGAAATTATTTATTTAACAATTTTTCCTTATTGGTATATTGTTTAAGGAGGGCTCGACATCTGTGGTCAATCAGATCTCCATGGAGTTTTAGATTCTGAACGGAGTGATGGAATCTATTGATTTTACAATGATGTGTGTTTTTTTTTATTATTTTTTTTTTTTTGTCTGTCATCACGTTGTCAAATTTGTATAAAATATGTTAAAATCACGATAATTTGCAAGTTATTTTGTAGGTAGTTGAAAATTTATAAAAAATTTTCTGCTAATACTTAAGGTTCAAAATTTTAACACTAGGTTGTCCATAAGCTAATCTTCAAAAATATATAAAAAAATTTCTACCGAACTTAAAAGAAACAATTTTATGACTGTTTGAAATTTAAATTTTTACGAAATTGCATTATAATTCAATTTAAATATAAATTACTATATTATTATATACATATTTTAGACAAACATATTAACTCCGTTCAGAATCGTTATTCGTATACAATGATATCTATCATTGTATTTAAATTTAACAAATCTATTGTAATAATGAACTATCCTATAAACGAGGTGCACTCCACCCCCAACTGTACAGCAAAGCGAGGCCCATCGGTTTTTTTTTAAGTTGGGAACTGTAGGGGATCAAACACATAGACAGTATATATGTGTGAAAGTATGGACAAAGCCGCTAGAGTAGGGTTGCCATAAAAGTTCAAGTACTGACCGGGACATTTACAAAAATAATTTCAACAGCTTTTTTTTTTTTGCATATGGAATTAAAACAAAATAATACTTAATTTGTTATTTAAAAATCTGCGTTAAATTAAAAGCAATGGTTTTTTTTTTCTTTACCAGAGTCATTTCGATATTATTATACATTATTATTTTAAGATTATTGGTGAATCGTAATTAAACAATAAATACCTGAGTTTGATAGTATGAAGTAGATCGTTAATAATACGAGACAAATTGTGACGATTGCTGATGAAATCAACAACAAAGTTCTTCTTCCGACTTTATCGATGAGCAGTAACGATAGACCGGAACCGACCATTTGAAAAACACCAATTATGATACACGCTATGTTCGGAGGGATTTTGGTTTCCGACATTTCGAACAACTCATTCGAATACTGTA
Organism: Chaitophorus viminalis; assembly: GCA_025469195.1. NCBI lineage: Eukaryota > Metazoa > Arthropoda > Insecta > Hemiptera > Aphididae > Chaitophorus > Chaitophorus viminalis. The sequence goes on from JAIPRK010000895.1 coordinate 109,166, forward strand.
TTACACCTCCAGCGCCAGACATTCTTTGAGCGAGAACCAGACCAAAAGTTATGATCATCACTTTCACCCAAAATGTTCTGAAACGATAAGCGTTGGCTTTTTAATCGAAAATAACCAAAAAAATGCAATAATTAGTTAAATAGTTAAGTTAAATGAAGTTTCCATGTAGCTTCCATCAGTAATCATTTGCAGAAGAACTTGTTCAAATTGCTACGACACGATTATGCGAAATTCACAAAATTGTGTAGTTTTTTATAAACGTTTATAAAAATAGGTATATATGATTCCAAAAATTGCATTTACTTATGTAATGAAAAATAATTATTTCATCGGAATATAATTAAAATTTCCAAAATATAATTTCCTCTGAATAATTTTAATGTATGCCTTAACAAATATCAAACGGTAATGAGTCGATACTTACGAGTATTAATGGGAAAATAAAACGAATGATATACTGTAAAACCATGCAGCAGTTATACTTAGTTTAGAACTTAAGGAGGTGTTCGATTTTAACAGACCAGTAATTAATATTCGTATGAGAAAGACAGTTTTTTATCTAAGACAAAATTCGAGCAAGTTACAGAATAATATGATATTCTTGAAGGACACCCATAAAGATCATTAAATTTTAAATGGAAAATCAGTTTGATTTCCATGGGAATAACCAAAAGTAAAAAATTAAATTTTTCTGATATTACTGGTTTTCTACGTAGTAATAAAACATCTAATATAATAATAAAAGAAAATCTACCAGAAAATTAGTGATTCCTGGTAAAAATTAAGATATAAATATGTAATGAAACTGATCCTTACGTAAGTTTTAATAAATGACCTTATTAGTATTTTGAATGCTGAAAAGTTTTTGCTATTTTTCAAGTTATTTCGAGTGCTTATAATAATATAGCTGCATTGTTCACTGTATGTGAGTGTATGCCTATTACATATCAATATATAATAGACATGCAGCTCCATATTATGTATAGGTACGATTACATATTGTTTCAGTTGTATCATGTAAGAAAACCGAACGATATTCTTACTTGTTATTGCCAATCTTGTTTTCACCGCATTCAATCGATTTCTGAAAGTCAAGTCGAGACCTTTCAATGTTCTGGAACTCCTGCTTCACATTGAATCGCTTACCTCGTAACCATCTATAACACCGAATGATTAAAACGTGAAATAGTATTATTAGTTGCCCAACGGTTGAGCAAAAGTTGATGTATAAATGAGAGTTAAAGTTCGTAAATCTGCATACAAACAGTTCTTTAAAGAGGCGTACGATTTATGCTAGTATATAATATATAAGTATATAACTACTGTAAGCTATAATATTACATTACGGATAAATATTTGATTAGGAATCAGTAATTCTTAATATCAGGAATATTATATTTTTGTCGATCTATAGGAACGATAACCTTAAAAGATGGTTGTCGTTCGCATAATGAAAATATATGAGAGAACGAAATAGTCGTGTTATTATTAAATATATAAGATTATTAAAGATTCGAAACTTATAACGCCGATTCCGACACCGATGAGGTCAGTCGTTCATTGTAACTTTTAGTGCCCGCCGAGGTCATTAAATTTCAATATGGATATTTTGGCGATTATAAATGAAGTTATTGTTTAAGAATGGTTGTAAGAGATAGTATTAATTGTCAATCCCACTAATGATCTCGAACAACTCATCGAACACATCACGATCTTGATCTCGCTTCATCTCCGATGGGACGGAATTGCTTTCCAAAAACAGATGGAAATATATTATCCTTGTCATCACTTTAATAAACTGTTACGAGAGGGCTAGTACTTTGAACGATAGCCTGAGTCCTAAAGTTTCGCTTTATGAAACAATGACTCATTTTTTTAATAGTATTTATAGTTAATATATTGGATTCAATAGCCAGTAGAATCAACTGCCAGTGGCTTGAATATTTTAAATTAATTATAGAAAATTTTTCATTATTGACTCGCTCAAGTACCAACTAGATTTACTTTCATTTCAGAAAAGTTGCTTTATAACAAAATCGAAGCATTTTAACTGCTTCAAAACGTGTAGTCAAAAAAAAAAAAAGCACACGCACATCATTGTAAAATTAATACATTCGAGAAAATATTCAGGATTAAAAATATGTCAAAAAAAAAAATTAATTAAAAAGTATTTTATTTTCATTTTTTTTTATGTTTATATAAAATTATATCATATTTTATAAGATTCATTTTCGAATGAAAATTACTCGGATCCCGACAACAAACACTACTAATATAGTATGATTCACAAAAACTTGATGAATAACTGACTACTACTAGTCCTGATTGGTCTCAGATAAGATAAGAAAACGACTTTGTAAAATTACATAAGACTAGTAATTTAATTATAAATAGGTTATTTTAGTTAATATAAGCAAAATATTACATACTTTGTATTTAAAAGCTGTATATATGCAATAAATAATCGTAAAATATAGAAATATATGCCAGTACATGCCAAAAAATGGCATAGTATGCAAAAATATGCAAAATAAAACGTTGTATTTCGGATCTATTGAAGTATTGACTGTAATTCAAACTTGTAGCTATTTCTTGGACTGTTTAGAAAAAACATGCAAATGCATATACATCCAGACCCTACTTATAAACGACCAAATCAATTATATCGGTCAGTTTCATAAGTGACATCCACAGTAAAGTGTGTAAAAAAAAAATAGTTATTATTAAAAAATTTGTATTGAAAATGTTTTTATCGGGAACACTTCCATTGCACTATAGAATATTTTTAAAATTCAGCAACAATTCCTGGGGTTAAGCACTTTAGTATTGATATTATATGGTATTAGTGTAAGATGACGTAGATACGTAACATTAACGAAGAATAATCTAATTTTCAAATAGGCCGGATGTTAGTGCGATAAGTTTTCATCACTTGACTGTGTATATGTGTGTGTGTGGGGGGAGGCAGATTAATATGTCCCTGGGGCCCTTGATTTCTTTTTACGGCCCTGACCGGACCACTTGTCCAGGGAGGGGGCTTACCTGAGCGCAGAGGCTGCCTGATCACACCGGCCTTTCTCTAACAGGTGGACGGGCGACTCGGGCATGCACGAGAACAGCACGATGAACGTGAGCGGCACGAGCACGCACACCGTGATGAAATCGCGCAGGCTGTCCAGTAAGGTGCGGGCCACGTACGCGTACAGTATGCCGGCGCACAGCATGAAGTCGAGGAACACGCCGGTGCGGCCGCGCAGCACGTTCGACGACACGTCGCTGGCGTACAGCGGCACGGCCACGGTGGTCGCGCCCACCGACAGTCCGCACAGGAACCGTCCGATGCACTCCAATGTCAGCTGAAAACAACAGAACCCGGACAACACGTATTATTGCCGATGTCGTTCTCGTGTCGTTACCGTCGGCATAAGTGCCGCAGTTTTTCCCTGCACCGATGGAAGGATAATAATATTGTAGAAAATTAAACTTGTAGAAATATTTACTTTGTACAGTGCATTGCAATTTATTAATTTTAAAATAAAATAACGTCCAAAAGAATGTAGGTACAAACAAAAAATACCATCAAGATTATTATCAAGATTATTAACACTGCAATTAGTCAACGATAAGGTGCGCTATGATACGTTCTCTGCATGTGTTCATTATCCATGTGTTAATTATGGTCACATACGCTTACATCGGACAGTGTTACAACCTAAATCTACACCAAATTCCAAAAAGCTTTCAATATGAGCTTTCTCAATGAGAATATTATCCATCTCACTTGGAAGGTCTCACTTGAATTTGGCTGTATGGTTTAGTCGCCAAACAGTGCCCTCTACATTAATCAGGTAGAAAATGTACAGTATAAATTTCTAAAATTGTACTGCAGTAAATTAAATTTAGCCATTGATCGAGACTCATATCACTTACAGTCTATCCATTTGAGGGTGTCTTTATGTGAAATTAGAAGGAAAGTTGCATACTTGATATTCTTATTTGATTTACTCAATGGTAACATTGATTCCTCCGAAATTCTTTCTCTGGTCGGTTTTAACTTTAGTAATCATGGTACAAAGTCTCATTATTTATTTATTGTCCCATATTATACCACTAACTATAGTTCAGCATCATTTTTTCCCAGATTACTTACTTTGGATAACAGTATTTCTAATCTAATCGATTTATTTTTTATATCACGCCCTGTTTTTAAATGTAATGTTTATGTAGCATTAAGTTTGATTGTTTAATTATTTGTAATTTTATATTTATATCAAAACTGTTTTGTTAATTGTCTAATTTATTATTATTGCTACACTTGTACTCCTTCTTATGTATATATTTATAAATTATCCATTTATGAATAAAATAAAATAATTCAACTCAGTGCTGCCGATCACTACGGCACGCCCAAGTCCATGATAGAACGAAAACTGATATAGGAAATGTCATAACAGATTTTTTCGACAAGTGTATAAAATGAATGATAAATACACTGGTTTAAAGGGCAAACACACTAAACAGGTTTCCCGTTTTGGTGATATTCGGTATAGTTAAAAATTTTAATGAATGTGAAGACACATGTATTAATTTGTTGTTTATTACTCATGCGTTTGTCGTATTGGCAAAAACATACACAGTTGACACAGTTGATTTAACTAGTACAAGAAAATTTTAATGAAAATCTCGTTAATTTTTTATTTGGATTTCTTTGCTACTCGACCGCAGATTGAAAAATGTTGATCCAAACTATACATTTGACAAAACCCGTAACCCGGATACCATGGATTTTAAATTTACAAGTACCTATAATATGATAATATTTCGCGAATCACCGATTTATGTATTGTAATATTATGTAAGAACAAAAGTTATGTAAAAAGTACTACGTAATTGAACTTTGAATCGTAACGAAATGGTACTATAGGATTTAGGATTGATTATACAGCTGCTAGTCTAAGTACATCGCGGTGGCGTAATTAAGAGATGGATTGAAGTTGACTAATGCAATGCACCAGGTTATCCAATGCATGCTCTAAAGGTCACCCAAATCAACAAACGTAATTTATTTCGTAATTTACTTTCAATCAAACATTGTACTAAGTGAAAATTGATTGTTATTAAATCATGTACGTGTTAGATTTTAGTTTTTTACAGTACTATTATGTTCGAGTTTTTCTTTTTTTGCTATGGAAGTATAGAAGCTTAATAAACCATATTCTTTTAGGCACGCAATAAGTAACACATTCATGAATAAAGTTGCGGCAGATCATCGGGCAGACTCCGAATTAATCGATATACTATATTATATATTATAGTTCACGCATTGAACCTTTCCCAATATTTATAATAAATTTTAAGCTTTCAATAAGAGTCTCCGAAAAATCTGCTGTACTTTTTAACGGTCACACATGCGCATACTTGGCCAATCTAAATAGTTGTATTATGCTCTACACTCACGTTGCTCAAATACAGTATGCAGAGTAACCATCCGGCTATCATGGGCAAAGCCAGCCACATCAAAAACTTCTTGCGACCATACTTTCGGGACAACTTGCCGGATGGCAGTGCGCCGACCAGCGCGCCCAGCACGTATATCGCTACGATCCACGATTCTTGTTCCGCGTTCCACATCATCAGATCAACGTCGTCGGGATGTCCGCTGGACGGTGACCATCCCGCGATCACTGTGCCCGACGAAAACGACATCAGCGAGGCTATATATAAAAGTATACATTAGCTGATAAACGATACATTTAAAGGAATATTAAATATTAATACATTAATATAATTGATCACGGTTTTTATCAAACCTGCTAGAGTAAAATAATGTAATAACATATTTAATTTTCATCCTTACGTTGCATTTCATTGTAAAATCTAATATGTGGTGATGTGGGGAATATGAAAAAAAGTGCGCAAGTGCTACAGGTAAACATGGATGAATTATAGACGTAAAGGAACGGGAATTTATACACATACTAAAAATCCTCAAAATATGCTCCTAAAAATACTATAATATGCTACAAAATATTTATATAAAATGTGCTTAAAAATATTTTGTTAACTGCTGTTATTGAAAAAAAGGGTATTCAGTCGTCTTCAACATGTGTTTGGCCTATAACCTTATCTTCTCTAGCATTATTCTCAAACCACAAAATATTACCTCACATTTAAAAAGTATGCTATTTCGCTGTCGAAATCTACTAAATCTACCATAATAAGGTTCAATAGTAATTTTTTCCATTGAAACTGTAAGCCAATTAAAATAACTATACACTTTTAAGTATTTGACAAATTCACAAAGCAGTATATATATATTTAACGTGAAGATACTAGGTAAAACTACAATATGTGCTAAAAGAAAAATATACACCAACAAATTACAAATATGCAATAAACATGTAAAATACAATTGGAGCTTATTAAAAATGATCTAAATCGGGGACATTTCTTATCGGATTTAAAATACCTTCTTCCAATAAATATGCATTCACATATAGATTCGTTCCTTACAACATAATATTATATTGTAATGCTTTTGTGCTTATTTATTAAATGTATTCAATATTCTTTCAGAAGAATATAATTATATCGTAATTGATTGTAATAAAACTAATAGTCTATTGAGTCAATTTTGTAATTATAAATAATATATGCTTACCCAAGAAGGCTGCCAAAAGTTGTCGACGACAAGCTCTCGCGTACTCAGCTTCTTCTTCACCAATGAGCCTTTCATTTTCTCTGGATAAACGATTGTCTATTAATGATTTCATGTATATAATATAAAACGATGTTTTCTAACGGATGCACGTGTGGTGTTTTGCAATGATATGTAGTGAATTCCACTACTCGTCTGAAACAGAATAATTAATATTAAATATTGTATTTGTATATAATAAATTCGAAGATTAATTTATAAGCTAATGTTAATAAACTGTCAATTTTTAGATTACAATATAATTATATAATCATCCTATGTAATGTTTCACCTAGATATTTAGTTTCATTCGATAATAACACCGCAGTGAAAATACGTTAGATACGAGTGATAAACGAAGATTTGTATAAATGAATATTTATTATTCTATATTTCTATGCCATTTAAATAACTAAACTTTTAGTAGACTTTAAAGATATTTTTAAAAAGTCTATAGGTAAATGTAAGTTAAATATGGAAAAAAAATATCTCAGTAATGTGTACCAACTTTTTATGTATTTATTCATTAATATATTATAATAATATACGCCCAAAATAAGTATTTTGTACATATAATTGAAAAATTGCACATTACAAGTTTTTAAAAATTTAATGAATTGCGGTAACGGTATTTATTTAATGAAAATTTCCGTCAAAATGTTACGATTTTATTCGCTAAATTGTCGCGTCGTATACATTTATTTATCCATCAATAATATCATTTATCAATTCGTTTTCACGAACACTAAAAATGAAATAACCCAATAACATATATTTTAAGATTGTACGTAAATGCAGTTAAGTCGATATAAATCCATCCTTAGTTCTAATCACATATTGATCGTTTTTAAAAATCTGAGGCAACATTATATTTATATAATATCATTATAGTAAATTGAAATACGTAATAATAACTAATAAAAATTATGGATAGTTATTATAAATAATAAATTATTATTTATTAGCTTCTAATTGTATTTTACATATTTTTGTAAACAAAATGCATATTTTACAAAAATTATATTCCTAATATAGCATAATATAAATACAGTTAAAACGTTTACTGTGTATTAAGAATTTATGCGTGCATTTTCACTTCTGTGTAGTGATAGATAATAGTATATTATAGTAAATGAGAATAATGTACAAACCTAACGTCAGACGAAAAAATACTGTGTTCGGATTTTGAGCGGCAGTGTTGGCGGGCAGGTTCGTTCCAATAAACAGTCGGGCGATGATCGAATCGGTGTATAGATCGTGCACGAGATCGATGTATTATATTATTAAATTCTGTAATAATAATAATACTAATTAAATTCAAAAAAAATGATAATATGGTAATAAACGATAAACGAGTTAACGCGACTGTCTCGCTACAGAACGCTACTCAGACTGGTGACTGCCGATGTGCCACGTGCTCGACAGCATTGCGAAGTCCTGTGCAACATATTAGTGACGCCGTCGCGGTCGTGCCGAGTAGCGGCCAATGCGGCCAAATCCGGTTTTCGTTCCGTTTCGATGCGCGCATCTGTTGCCGATGGCTATGTAACGTATAAGTTATTGGTACTAGGTAGAGAACCTGTGAACGTTTCATTTTGTTCATTGTGGGAAACCCACACTATATACTCGGAAAATTAACAGAAAATTACCACGGAAACATAATATTATTGTACCAAACAGCTCCCGTTTTACCATTGTTTATCAGTTTTGTGCGACCCTCAAGGTCGACGTTCGTGCTCGAATAAAAACAATACGACGCAATAATAAATCACGGAGATACATCATAGCCCGTAGGGATGGGAATTTCAACTCATTTTGCTGAACTGAATCTTTCCACTCGGCTCAGTTCAACGAGTTCAGAGTTCAATCGGTAAGTCGACTCTCAACTATTCGAATTCCTTTGTTTGAATAAAAATATTCGATTCAGCTCTATCCAAGTCTCGTTAGGTTCACGTTGTTCAATAATTTTACTCGGAAATCATGTTTTGAAAGGAACAGTATACTGTCTGTACATGGCATGGCGATCACAGTCCGCAGATAACGTTTTATATTGCAAAAAATGAGCTATTGGTACGGGTGCATAAGAATTAACTACCACCTAATCCTCGAATTGCCTTCCGCGAACATTTTTAAAAAAAGTTACTCGAATTGTCTTAAAAAATATTTTTTACTTGAATTGTTTTAGATAGTAACCTAACCTAACCATTATGCATAGGATTTGAATTCTATTTCGATTATATTTAAAACTAAAGACAATTATACATAGTTACTAGAGGTACACGCAGAGGCGGAACTAGGGGGGGGGGAAGCCGGGGATTGATCCCCGGGCGTAAAATTTTAGTGGGCGTAATTTTTTTGTGAGTATTTATATTAATGTTACTATAAATATTAACAATAATAATGAAAAACAAAAATACAATCATACATGGCGTAAATGTAAAATAATTAATCGTCATTCTATTATTAGATCGCG
>JAIPRK010000896.1:0-118008 GCA_025469195.1 Chaitophorus viminalis
TATAATGATAGTTTATGAACCATTATATAATAAAATAATAATTACACAAAGTACACGATATAGGTATTGTCCATTTCATGAAATGGATGTCCATATAATGTATTTTCGTCAAAATTCACTATCTGGATATCCAGTTCATGAAATGAGTGGTTTCACTATGTGGATGCGACATATATATATCGGGACAGCGATGTTTATGTTTACATGTAACAGTTGTCAGGAGGGTATCACGTTTTGTGAGCAGGTGATAGATATAAGTAAATATGAAATTTAAGTTGAAAAGAAAAACTCGGGTTAAAACGGTTTTCATTGTTCGGTTGATAACAATTTTCTAATAGTTACTAAGATCTATGAGGAAGTGGTTTAACTGTTAATAGTTAAAAATTGTTTTAAACTTTTAAAGTGAGTGTTATAAGTAGAACTTATAAACATGTCACACTATATTACTGTACATAGTTGAATATAGTTTGTTTTGCATTGCTATGTGAAAAGTCGCATAAAACAAAAAATTGTTTTTTAAGCCTCCTAAAGTTCTAACTTCAAACCTCTATCGTTTTTTCTAATTGAATTAATGTATTCAAAAATAACTTTGTACCATTTATATTAATGACAAATAAAAAACTGTAATATTATATTAAAAATACCTTATATATATATATATATATGACAAACAAAACTATAGCTGACTTTAACACTTTAAAAACTATGCATTTGTGTTACAGAGATTGTTAATGAGTTATTTTCCAATAGTTCCTCGGTTCCATTACAATGGTATTTCAGGCACAATATAAATATTATTCTAGGCTCTAGGCCATGAGTCGTGTTATTTAAGTTATTTTATAATATTACATACAAAAAATTAGTTGGCAAATATGTAATAACGTTTTTATACAAAATCCTCAAATTGTGCACTAGATTTCCTATGATTTCCTGAAAGATCATTGGATAGTTACAAGAGGCAGGAGGTGAATTAAATGGTAAAAAAACTTATTGCTACTATGTACATATCTATCATCTATACTGAATACTCCTGTCGTTCAAAATTCAACAATTTCCTTAATGGCACAATTATTATCATTTCCCATGTTACATAAATCTATACATGTAATACAGTTATTTTTATTTCAATTCATAATACTTGTAAGATAAATTTAATGATGAGGAAAAATACGACTAATGGCCGTCTGAGCTAGCGATTATGTATTGGGCACGTTACTACGTAAACAACGAAATGAAAATTATGTGAAGTACTTGCCCAAGTGAAATCCATTTATTTTTACCTGTAATACTTAAGATCCTTGAAAATATTTTATTGTATACTGTTGTATATTCTCGATAAAATATATTACATTTTTTTAAAGTAATGAAAAATAAAAATTTGTAAGTATTATTTATTCAAAAATTCTGCTCAGTAGTATTGTACTGCAATTTTGTAAAACACCGAAAAGTGCTATTAAAAAATATAACCTCCAAATGTTTATACCCTCACCAAAACTTATCATCCAGGGCAACTGCCCCATTTTTTCCCCTCTACCCCACTCTCTCCCCACTAACAGCACTGTGTATGCACTACCCCAAATCGACCAATTTGCTTTTATATCGTTCAGTTAGGGAGAGGACAAAGCTTTGTTCACGGTTTATTGATCGACTAGCCAAATATTTGCCCTGTTTCACACAAAACACAATTACAATGGTCCTATGTACTGATTTTTAACCTACCTAGGGGTCTCTGTCAACCAAAAACATGTCTGATCGGGGAAAAAGTATACACGTATATTGCGGACGCTAAATGTCAAAATACATCACATGATCGAACTCTACTTGCATAAAAATACGGTCAACGATTTAGGAAAAATAAGAATTGCCTACCCTGCACTAAATAATCATAGTTAACATTTTAACCAAAATTCTTTATTTGATTTTCACACTAACTGGAAAGATTTATTTTATTTGAATAATTAGTACCTATATAATATAATGATACCTCTTCATTTAAATATTATTTTACTAAAGTTGTTGGATTCTCAAGTACCTAATGATTAATTAAGTAATATGTTACATAGTAGTATTGAGATTTATTCTTACAACTAATGATATAATTTGAAGTATAAAATTCAATACCTACCTATATAATTAACCCAAAATCGATTTTGATCAGAAAAACTAACGTTAAATAGATACTTTCACAATATCCAACCCGGGGAATTTAAAATTGTAACAACTTTTTCTTCCCTGATAATAAAAAGTTAGTCTGTATGGATAATGAACTTGTTGATTGGGCCAACCTATTCTATGAAAAGTATTAAATGAATAATCTTCGGGTTATTGAATCGTCGTCTATTATAAAACAATAGTATCTACTTAATTTATCGAATTTATTGTTATCATTTAAACTAACATAAAATATGAATTTATATTAAATAATAGTATTATCTTCATAGTCAAATAATGTTTACATGAGAAGTATAACTTTTCTTTATTTTTATATAGGTGCTTTTTGCTTATAATCTATGGACAATTTTTTTCTTATGCCCATTTAAAATGAAATATATTTACTGGTTACTGTCTTTTTAATTTATTACATAATTTTTTCAAAGTTTATTATTTGCATGCTATGTTTTTAAAACTCTAAACGGAGTGATTCAATGAACTATAATGTAACTTATAAGTCTAAATCAAATATTAAATTCCTACTAAAAATACCTACTTTATATATATATATATTTATATATATAGACAAAGTTTCAATTTATATCATAATTTATGGTACAACCTATTCTATAAATCATAGATATTTATTAATAGTTTAAAAATTTAAATTTAAAGTACAATTGAAATTAAATTTATATTTCAATAAAATAAAAATACTGTATTATTGTTTTGAGATGGAGCTATATGCATTGATGTACTTCATTAATAACATTTTTTAATCAAAATATTAAAAATTTGAAACTGTAGGTGATTTCACTATTAATTGATACTAAATTGATACTATATGCAGCAATGTATTAAAATTATACTCTCGAGTATTTAATGTTTTGGAATATTATTTCATATTCTATACTGATGAAATATTGTGTATTATTAAATATAATCACAAAAGTTATTTAATAAGAAACGCAGATATTTTTCAAATAGAATTACGTTAGATATTTCATATATATATATATATATATATATATATATTTATATATATTAATCACCGGATCACGTTAGCTACGTTATATGTCACTTTTAATGAGGCAATTATTTTTCAGACCGATACAGTACTTCATTAAATATAGATCGAGTTTTTCACAGAAGATACGATTGAAGAATAGAGTTACTGCGGCAATTGGGGATGGAAAAATCACATCCCGACCCCTGTCAATGGACGCACAATATATTATCACCTGAGTCAACAAATCGACTAGCCCTTTTCCCTCTTCGCCCTTGATTCTACGTATCGAAACTAAGAGTGCATCAGGGAATCGATCAAAAATGTCAACCTCTCTTAACATTGGTACAAAATAACCTAAATATGTAAGTTCTTGATCGCGTTTAGATTGATAAATGTAATATATCACTTCTAAATTGTCACACAAAATGTCAATATTAGGAATGATTTAACTTTTCTTGTTAAAATACTAAAATGAGAAATAATATTATGAGTGTAAGTTCAAATCGACATGCAATATCGTCTTGTCATTGATACAAAGATACATTTGTTGTAGGATGTGGGTATAGTTTTAGTTGAAATATTAGAGAATAATTCAGTTTTTAAGTTAAAAATTATTTCTAGACTAGCTGACTCAACGGACGTTGTTCTGTCCAGATTTCAATAAATTTGTCAGTCATCTTTTTGTGAATTTGTGAAAATTTATTAAAATGTGTAAACCGTATAAATATTTATGTATTTAAATAATTTAGGATTATTAAATTCAAAATAAATTGTGTTGTCGATTCCTATGGATAAAAAAAAACACATTGATGTATTTATCGTGTAAATAATACAGAATATATTACTTATTTTAATATTTTGAATTATGTTAGCATATGCATTATAAACCAAAGTTATCATTAAATCATAAGATTAAAGTTGTAACTTTTATAATTTATATAATGCTCATTTAAAATTATAGTGTGATTTAATTTTTTTGAATGATTTTAGTTGGTTTAATGTTTGACAGTAAGAAGTATACGAGTAAAATTTGAAAACAATTCTGGAAATAAATAATTTTATCAGGGACTTGAATGAAAGTCAATAAATCTACATTTATACACTACATTAACAGACCAAGTTTAATAACTGCGGCGAAAAGCTAGACAGGAAAACACGCCGGAGATTGTAAAAACAAAAATAAAACGATAGTGCTTAACGCGGTATTTGAACCAACAATTCCGCAGTGAGAATAAACATTGGACGAACTCTTAATTTCTGACCTGCGTAGAAACAAATTTTTCATCCGGTGAAGGTTCCATTGGGAATACAATAATATATAGTACTGACATTGAACCTTATTCTAAATTTCCAAATTACGTACAAACTGGATTTCGTAAAAATAACGCGAAAGAATGAATTTATTATGAAATCCCCCATTCACCGACCCTATTTTAGTAGTATTAAGGATAATGAAATGGTCCCGACAACGTGCCCTTTAAATATATTTTAATATAACACAAACCACCGAATCCTCCCTCCGATTCAAAACCTTTTGTATTATTTATTGTTGACATGGGTGTATTAATAATGGTTCACAGAATAGGACATAATATACGTAATCTATATGACGACGTCATAACTTATACACATTTAATAAAGAATAAGATGCATGGAAAAAAAATCTTAAGTTTATTCAAATCCAATCTTAATTAATTTTCTAAACCTATTTTGTTAATATAAAGTTATATAATATAATCTAGATATATTTTTCCGAAGAGGAGTTAGAAGATGATAGTAAGTTAACATATTATAACATATTTTAAATTTTGAGGGGAATACTATAAAGATTTCCAAGCTGATATTTTAAATATTCTATGTACACTTTATCCGTAAAACTTTTTAAAGAACTAAATAAAAATTCAAAATTCAAAAAGTACAAATTAAACATTATTTGTACATAATGTACCTATATTATTATATTTTTAAATTTTTAATTTGCCTAGTTATTTTAAAAATAATACTAAGTAAAATTAATTCAAAAAATATAACAAATAATTTTAGAATTTTCATGTTTGATTTGAAAAATTTAGTTTCATGACAACATAAAAGAAAAAACCGTATGTTTTGAAAGCATTACGGTTATAAAACTTTAAAAATTCAACATTTTTCAATACAAATTAATTTAAAAAGACACTTTTGAAACTGAGTACATAACATATAAATAATTCACATTATAGTTAACCGTATGCATTTGGCATTTGCTTATATGTAAATAGAGAATACAATAAACAATTATAGAAAATGAAAACATGAAGTAATTTATCTTTTCCTCATAAAATCAAAATGTAAAAGAAAATATCGATGATGGTTATTTCGAAACTCATATAAAATGAGTTTTGCTGTTACGTATAATATAAAATGGTTCCTATAGAATAAATCAATAATTAAAGACATAATTCTGTACAACGATAAAACTCTTACATAATAAATGTACAATAATATACAACATAATCTTTAATAAACCAATAAGTTTATCAGTTTCCAATCGACAATAAAAGTTCGTTTTGTCCATGGCCCAACAAAACGTCATTATCCGTTGTGCAATATGCAGTCATTGATAAAAAATAATCCTTTTTCTTTTTGTTTGGTTTGTTTATTTTAGAAAATTATTATTCAGGGTGGCTCTATGCCAATATATCCATACAGCTCTTTCTTCTTTAAGTTTCCCCCACTTCACTACTCTCTGCGGTATTGTTTTATTGGATTCTTAATAATGAAAATTTTCTCGACGTTCCATTATTCTTCCTCCCTTGTATTTTATTATTGTTATGGCTATAGCCTCTTTTAAGATATTATCTCTTTCCCGTTATATTCTCGTTTTAACCGTAAATGCATGTTTATATCTATATTTTAAATACAATAGTATACACCATATTGTTTGTCGAACAATTTTATCCGGCGATCTGACGACGTTTCGGCTATAGTGTTATGCGTGCTCTAGAATTGGACCGAGGGGAACGACGAAGGAACTTGATAAATGGTCCGAAACAGATCTAATAAGACTTCCCTTACCTCTTCGTCCCAATATGCTACTTATATACTTCTCTCTTCCATCGTTCCATGGTTATTGTGTGCTCAGACAGAAAACAAAACTTCATTCATCTTAACAAATTTCCATTGCGCATACCTAACGTAATTCCAGCATAAATCAAATTTCCGTACACACAAATGTAAAACGAGATTAATTAATTAAATAAATAATGTATTCAATTCCATTTATGTTAACATAAACATAAAATCATTATTAATAATGAAGATAGTTGTAAACAGAATATATTATCTTTTTAATAGGCCATAGAATTTATAATTTTTATTGTTATTATACATTTTAAACAATTATAATACATATTAATTAAGATCATACGTAAAATTAATATAGTTTATTATAAACCGCAAAATTGTTATAAAAAATTAAAAACTATAGTGGGTGATATAATATTATGACAATTAGGTATAAACTCTTATTTTATTAAGTACCTCTTATATATTGTAATAATGATGTTCCAATAGAACAATTAAAATATACGAGCATACATCATTGTGTATTAGAAAAAAATCATTGTTCTAATACTATTTTAAGGAAATTACTAATGAAGTAACATGATTAATAGTAGGTAGTTCATAATAGAAAGACAAACAATTATTGTTATTTAGTAATAGTAAAATACTTCAAGTTATATTATAGATATTTTTAACTACATTTTAAGCAGGGCTTCGGCAAATGTGGCCATAAGGTTAAAGGCAAATGTGGTTGGAGGAATTATAGAGGGTTAAACACGTGGTATTGATTATATATATATACTAAATAAATTAGAAATATTACCTAAACAACCGATGAACGATGATACTTCTATATCTATCGAAGAAGAAACTTAAAATTACATACATACAATTACATACAAAAAAATAGCCACAGCATTTACAATATTGCAAAAACTATCAAATAAGTCTCTTTACATCATTTTCTAAAAATGTATAAGTATTGAATACATTTCAGTTATTGACAATAGAAATATATACAATAAGTAATATAAAACACATACCAATACAAAATGATTTTAAACAACGTTTAACACTCTATATCCTGATGAATTTCACGTCAATATGGTACGCAATAAAAGTAATTAATAAATAAACAAAACGGGTGGGCCTCGGTTTGCTGTACAGTTGGGGGTGGAGTGTACCTCGCTTATAAGATAGGTCATTATTACAATGGATTTGTTAAATTTGAATGCAATGATAGATATCATTGTATACGAATAACGATTCTGAACGGAGTTAATATGTTTGTCTAAAATGTGTATACAATAATATTGTATTTTATATTTAAATTGAATTATAATGGAATTTCCTAAAATTTTAAATTTAAAACAGTCATAACATTTTTCCTCTTAAGTCTGGTAGAATTTATTTTATATATTTTTGAAGGTAAGCTTATGGACAACCTAGTGTAAAAATTTTGAATTTTAAGTATAAACAGAAAAAATTTTATGAATTTTCAACTACAAAATAACTTGCAAATTATCACGATTTTAACATATTTTATACAAATTTGAACTTTAGGAGCTTATAAAAAAAATTTGAGTGAAACCATCTCTGATATTTTTTAGTTACAATTAGTATTACTTATATTTAATCCTTTAATTAATTTTCAAGAGTTTTTGGACAACTAAAAAAATTTTATAGATATTTAAAAAAAAAAACTTACAAAAATCGAAAATTTAAATTGTCTATAAGTAAGTCAAAATAAGTCAAAATACTTTGAAAACTTAACCATGTATAGAGAACATCAATATAAAGATTTGGTGAAAATTTCAAGTTGTTGTGGTTTTTCGTTTTTGAGCATTTAAAAAAAAAAATTGTAGTTTGTAAAAACTTGATTTTGCGTAAAATTCCGGTTTTTTTGTAATTTTTTTATCGTTTTTTTCGATTTTTTTAAAAAGTAATGAAAAAGTTGGATTTTTGACACGCCAAAGTACCATCTACATTCACTTTCCTTTCATAAAAGTTGCTATTTAAGAAAATCGAAGCATTTTTACTGCCAAAAATGTGTCGTCAGAAACAAAAAAAAAAAAAAAACACACATCATTTTAAAATCAATAGATTCCATCACTCCGTTCAGAATCTAAAATAACAAATGATAAATAATAAAAACATAACAATAATAAATAAATAATAATTGTTTAGATGTATATTGTATATTTACAACAATCTATTATTGACCACTTTTTAAATAATTGAGAAGTAATTAATTCCAAGTTGCCATGTTTTAGGAATATGGTTTTTATCAAATAACCAAGTTCAGACATAAATAATATTAATTAAATTTTATTTCTCTGCATACTTACCTACATAAAATTTAGAAATTATCTTATATAAATTGTAATTATACACTTGATTGATTTAAATCATAATATAAACTATAGAATGTAAAAAACAGCTCATAAAAAGCCCACAATAATTTATGATGTTCATATTTAAATCTTTTTTTAATATAATAATTTCAGTAGTTATAGTTAATAATTAAACCATCAATCGATGTTTCTATGTATACTTTTCGTGTAATTACGCATAGTTAAATATAATATAATTTAATCCATTTAATAATTAGATAATTGTATATTAATTCAAAAGTTATCTGCTTGCTTTTTTTTGTAAGTTACATCTTGAACTTTAACACAACAATATTGTTCCCTATTTTTATCTACTGAATATATACTTTCTATAACTACTGATACTTCAACAGTAAATTTAGATATCGCTATATAATTCAGACTATAAAACCATTCGAAGGTTTATTGTCTAGTCACAAAGAGAGATGGATAAGTATTATAATAGTATTATAGCAAATCGCCAGCTGGAAGCTTAATAAAAATTGAAGGCAGAGGGTTCACTGCAAATCCCGCGTAAAGCGTTGAGACGCCTGAGTATCTTTATAATTCGTTTAACGATCGAGTTTGCGACGTCTTTTTACTCCAAAGCTAAATCGGATCATGTGCTCTTTTGACAAGGGAGGTGCCAGATTTAATTTATAAGCTATGAGTATTTGATAACGGATTATTTCAAAGAAAAAATTACATTAGACGTAAATATATTCTGTTAAAAAAAAAAAAAAATACTAAAATAAAATTGTAAATCTTTTTTGAAATATTACTCTCAGTCTTCAGTATAATATTCAGTATAGTCTTCAGTCAATATTAAATAATTACATTATTTAATATTATATTGGTATATACTATCGTGTAATATGCTAATATAGTTTTATAAGTATGAATAACATACATGAGTATTACCTAATTATAAATGTATTCATTAATTTCTGACAACGGTAAATAAATCAAGGTATCTTCAGTTATCTTGTGTAATGTACTAATGTGTATATTATGGAATTGTAAAATCCAATAATAAAAAAATAATAATTTCGACCAAAATGTAATATTAATTAATCAAGGAACTAATAAAACTAAAATATGTAGTTATTGTATCCAAATTTTAAACTTTGTAGTGATTGGAATAATATTAATTATAGTTTTGCAATAATTGTTATTTTCACTAAATTGAAAGTTTGGTTTTTATTTATTGTAAAATTAATAAACATAGTTTTTGTTTTTAAAAAAAAGTTATCTAGCATATCTACATATTAATTTTATGCGAAGAACGAGGTTGATAATTGCAATTCATATAGCACTTAGCTCAATGAGGGAGATGATTCCTGGCAATTTTGGATATAGATACTTTATTACAAGGTCCTAGACATTTTATTTAAATAAAATTACTCCATTTTTACATAAATGTGAATACGATTGAAATTACTAAAATTATCGAAATATTCAGTAACATATATGTAATTTATTCATTAATTATTTGAATGATACAGTATGATTCATTTTATTTCTATAATACAGTTTTAAATTTCTTTAATATTATGAAAGTAATAAAATATATTTACAACAATTAAAATATTTCACAAATATTTACATTTTGGTAAGTGCTAAAACGACTGAAGCTAGGTTTTTAGGTCATGAAAAAATGGTTTAACTTATACTTTTGTAAATACAAACATTCTAAACAGAAAACTAATTTGGTTAATGCTAAAAAACATGTTTCATCTTATTTTAAATTAAAAAAACAAACTTTAAATAATTATATAAACAGTAAAAATATTTAACAGGATTCTACTCTTCATAAATAATAATTTTTATTATTATAACAGTAATGCGGTCAAGATATTTGTATTAAAACAAACTTTTAAGGTATGCAAATAAATGTGTTATTACTTCTGTATATTTAAAACATGTATAGATTGCGTTTATAAGAGTGAGAAAGAAAAAGAGAATGAGAGAAAGACATTTAAATTTAAATTTAAATAAAAATTGATAATAAATAAATATTTAAGCAAACAATATTATAAACATATTACTTTAATACCTAGTTGGTTATTATATTATCTACCTTTATAAAATAACCTATTTTGACTGACTGACTGACTGTCACTATCGCATAGCCGGAACCGCTGGCGCTATGAGTATGAAATTTGGTCAGTGCTTTCCTTTTATGATGTAGACTCTACATTTTAGAGGATAACTACTATAATAATACAACGTATCTTGATTAATTACAACTTTTAACGTGATATTTTTCGCATTAATCATATTACTGGTAAATTAAATTCCTGGCAACGCCGGTTAACGAAAGCTAGTCCCAACATATGTGTAAACAATCGTGATGTTTGAACTTTGAATACTCGTAAAAATACAAAGGTACATATGAAGTACATAGGGTCGGGTTTGTAACTATTGGAAATATTTTTTTCTAAAATTATATGTATAGTGTGTATTTTATATGTAAAAAATAATTCATTGTGACATTAATATTTCACATTCATTCCGGTTCATATGGATTATACATAAATTATCTCTACACATTATTAGTATTATGTTTGGAGGTTGTACTGATAAGAAACTTTATGATGGTTCAAAACATTCTCATTGTGAATACATAACATATTAGATGAACAGTTACAATATATATTACAATTTGTGTAAATATATTAATGTATATTGCTATTTAAAATAGAGCTTTCGAATTTCGAGTTAAACAACACTGCAGGGCGGACGAAAAGGTCTTGTAAATGTATAAATCAATGTTGGGTGATTTCGGCTCTTTGCTCGTGTTAAGTGGAAACATATGTATTTTCCTGTGACAAAAAGTTTACAGTCAACCTTAACACAAAAGCTGAGTTATGGCTTTATGAACTCTACTACTACCTTTTTAATCAGTTTTTATCCAGTCTTTTCCTGCCCTAACTATTACTTAGTAAAAATAATACAAAACTTGATTTACTTATTTTGAATTAATATCAGAATAATTAAATAATAGAAATTTACAAGTTGAATTGCACATATTTTTATTACATGGTTTTTAAATACTTACACTATGCTGTAGGTACATAATAATATATAACAAAAATATTTTTATTTATTTTTGTTGCAGAAATGTTATGTAATAGTGGCTTTAAATTAAAAAAAAAAACTTTTTTTACCAATAACTCACAGATTAACCAAAAAAGTTAGGGTTTAACATCAACAAAAATAATCTCATGTAATAATAAACATATTTATGTATTGTAATTTGTAATCTACTAAAAATTATACATTTTTACTACGATATTTTTATTGAATGTAATTGTTTATTTATTTTTGTATGTCACAAATTAGTGTGATAAAAATAACTTATAAATGTTCATCAGAATATTGTTGCTCTTATTTTTTTTTTTTTTAATAGCTTTTAGTATATTACTATTATAGCTTAACAATTACATGATATAACGATTATTATAAAGTGCTTAAAATTAAATACATAATAGTGAAATTAAAATAAACATAAATATTTATCGGTGAATATGGCATAATTGGTTAATTAGGCTAATGAGATGGAGAAAAACTGAACTATGGAATGGATTGATTGTATAGTCTGGCAATGAAGAGGAAAATGAGGGGATTAATTAGTGCGGAAAGTTCTGAAATAAATTTGGAAAAATGTGATCGTTAGTGATATTATTGGGATCGGTGACGGAAGCGTAGGAGGCTTTGGAAGGGTGAGGTAATGGAT
This sequence comes from Chaitophorus viminalis, assembly GCA_025469195.1. Classification (NCBI taxonomy): domain Eukaryota; kingdom Metazoa; phylum Arthropoda; class Insecta; order Hemiptera; family Aphididae; genus Chaitophorus; species Chaitophorus viminalis. Next base: position 12,314 of record JAIPRK010000896.1, read on the forward strand.
TGATATAAGGCGTAAGTACAGTCTTCGGAATTCGTCGAGTAGAATGTGTAAATTTGCGATGTTTGAGTAGTGCTTTATATTTTGGACATCCTTTGTAGTTTGAGGTATGATCACCCGAGCAAAGGGCACATGTGGCTGGGCTGCTTCTATCTTTTGGTGCAAATTTCTGATGAGTGACCTCCCCCACATTTAACACAGCGTGAGGGATGATGACAGTATGTAGCGGTATGTCCGTAGGTCTGACAATTTTTACACTGAGGTAGACCACTCTTGGTCCTGTATGGTAATTCAACTTTGATTTTAGTGTGCAACATTGATGACAAACTTAAAACTTCTTTGTTATTGGTATTGGGTTTGAGATCCACGAAAAAAAGTGGAAGTAGACATCCATTTTTAGTGACATTTACAATACGACTAGCAGAGTGACCTAATTCGTCAAGAGCATCAGATATGTCTGAAATGAGGGTCGAGTGGTGCAGATATCTAATGACAATTTTGTAAGGCCTATACATTGGCGGCATGAAAGTATGAAAACGCGAATCAGTTTCCTTTAGATGTCTAGAGATTATGTTGAAATTTACACGACCTTGAGGGTGGATAATCAAATAAGAAGGTGTTGACTTACATGTGAATCCATTTAGACCAATAAGCTTGATTAACGTGTTTTTGAAGGCGTAGAAGTTTTTGATGTCTAGAACATACAATGGCGGAGCCCTATCTTTGACAGGTTGAGTGGGGATAATGGATTCTTCGATTGTGACGGAATCATCATCTTTGACATTGAGTTCAACAGCGTTATCCTCTTCGGATGCCAGAACAGTGAAACGATTTGGTGAAACAAAATATTTGGATTTCTTATCATTTAGATGCGGTGACAATGATGAAGATGACAAATTCCTTTTTGTGGATTTAGATGTGGTCGGAGACTCTAGGCCCGAATTCTGACAGTTTTTGTTGTTCATATTACCGTTATGGTTAAAGGAACAAAGTAATATTTATCATGAAGAAAATGATTTAATGAGCATATTTAGAAATAACGGCGAGCGATATACACCAGCGCGATGTGCATGTGCTCGAGTTGAACGTTACAACCGGACTGTTGCTCTTATTTAAAACGTATTTAAAACTTAATTGTAGAAATATTTCTTCAAGTTATTTTATATTACACCTTTCTATGTAAATTATCAACTATCGGTTCAATTAACATACCTTGATCTCCACTTGATACCATACTAATGTACTATAGTCCATAATAATTATTCAATCACCGTAGCAAGTAGCACTAATTAATTATACTATAATTCATTGATTTGTAAAAAGTCTTATGGTTTTGTAATCGAAGTCCACAAAAAGATGTTTTTGAAATGAAATAAATGTGTTCAAATAACCAACATCTTGTGAGTGCAACGATATATTTTAAAACCACTTTATAATTTCTTAAAAAAATTCCGTTTGAAATCTTACAGAACTATATAATAGTGAAAGTTTACAAATTCAAGAAGTATAGTAGATAAGTAGATACAGTATAGTAACTATATATAATATACAACCAAACTTTCAAATGCATTATTTATTTTATGTTTTAATTTTGCTGTACCTACATAGTATTTCGATTTAGGTGTAAACTTATTGCAAAATCTTCTCAATAAATAAAATATAAAATTGTTTTCTGCACTTAACTGTCAAAATATTTCTGTTATTATTCAGCTCAATGAGTCGACTAATACCACTTGACAGACAACCTGTCAACTTTGTCCCAGCTCGACTATCTATTCGTGCGCGTTCTTCTGTAAACTAGACGAGATTTTTAAAACACCATAAATTCCAATAACCAAACAACTGAACGCGTATTTCATATAATATTCAATTCAATAATAAATTTTCAAAACATACTTGTAGTTCTCATTTCCTGTGATAAATATGAGATTCATTTAATAGTGTCCCAGACTCATATTTATTATACATGTAAAAATTTAATTAAAATTAAACTTCTATCTCATGTATTACAATCATTTATTTATCTTAAAATTTTATTTTTCTATAAGATAATTTTTAGAGCAAATAATGCCATAGTGCGAGTGCCACAGATTATTATGATTTATACTTTGTAAACCAAAAGTTAAACATTTTCTATAGACAAATTATTTTAATTTCCCGTTTAAAATTTTTATTGTAGAAAATTTTACTCCTAGTAACGTAGTTCTAAAACATTTTTGAGTTTTATCAAACTTTTATTAATGATATATAGGTACAGTAAATATTATGTATATGTATACGATAATAAAATATTTTGCTTTATTTTTCAATATGTATCAATTCAAAAAATTCAACGCATTTTGTAAGACAATTGTGAATTAAAAAGTTAAATTCATGAAAAATCTTAATTGATAATATAAAATTTAATATAAATAAAATACGTCTATGAGCCAACCTTAAATATTATAACATTGAATATTGTATTGATTAAAATTGGATGATAACATTTATAACTGAATAGCATTTAGGATTACTGGTAAACTAGAAAACAGTGTTCAATGACCATATTCTTGTGTGTTAGCAAGAGCGTAGCTACCCAAATATATAAATATATATACATAATATGTATTACATATATACAGTCTTATAAAGTATTCGGATACAAGTATTAGGTAGTAGGTAGTATTTATAGTATTATTTTAGTATTTCAAATATAATTTTTGTCCTGTATTTTTAAGTATTTTTAATATATTCAAGAAGTATATTTTATAGCTAAATATAAATATGTATTTGTATTTATGTACAATACAATCCATTTTATAAATTTTTCATTAAAATAAAAATCACTGAAAATAATTTGATTAGTTATTGAGACAATTATTCCCAATAAATACCGTAATTAGTTGGTACTTTTTAGAGAAATTAATACATTGTACAGTTTAATTTTAGCTCCAAATAATATGTATTTAACCATAAACATAAACTAGAAAATATTTTCTCTAAACAAATTACTTCTATCTCTTTAATGTAAAATATTTAGACTAATTATTTACAAAATATAATTATTCTAAACTTGTGTATTGATAAATCATAACTTTTTAATATATACATCTTGGGTCTAGCTTGTAAGTCATAACTCAACAAATATAATTCAATGTTTATTATTTTTTTTTTTTTTAATATGGCTAACGAAATAAAATTATGTTATAAAAGAAATATTAATATTTAAATTCTTTATAGGTATTCGTAAAATACGTTTTTTCATAAGTAATTAAAAATTATTTTTAACACTTTTTCGTTCGAATATTATTGTACTTAACAGCATTTAAATATTTTTTACAGATGGATATATATATATAAGTAAAAATAGGTAAAAATAATAAAAATAATAAATTTATAGAAATATAGACAAATAATTCTAAAATTGTTTGCAATAAGTCGTTTTCTGCAAAGGACCTGTGAATAAAATATACATAACAAATTTCATAAGCGATTGATATTGTTACGCGTTTTATATCGATAGTCCGGTGGACGAACTGAAAATGTTCCAAAACTCAACAGCGTCGACATGATGGAAGCTAAGATGATTGACTACTAAGTCAGCGGGTAGGACACTTGTCGCCTCAAAACAGTATTGCCTTTTCACCTAAATCCTATTCGCTCGAATTTTATCAACCTTTAAGATTTTAGGTAAAAGAAGTTCCATATTCCGTGCATAATATAATGGTTTTTTTACAATTACCAACCAAATAGGTAACTTTTTAAAACAAACTAATATCCGCTAATGAGTATTATTAATTCAATTTAGACAGACGCGTTAATATCGAATCAAATAGTGTTTTTATTCCCGATTTGGGAGAACACTAAAGTAAATTACAAGAACGAAAACGTCAGGACAAAACATGAACCCAATAATACGCATCATGACTTCGCGATAAAACTTAGGTAATTCACGAAATGGTTGTATTAAGTCGACCAAAAAAAAATACAGTATTTCCAAAGACTAAAGTGGATGCTTCATCATTTTTGCTTAGTAGGAAATACCAAATCCTATATAATTAATATACTTATTTACATATATAAATCAAAAGTTCTCAGCGTCTTGATGGATGTAACGGAAAAGATTAGTTACGAGGTTATGACTTTACGAGTGAAACAAAAATTTTTCATCACTAAGATACTTACCAACTTACCTATACGCGTTTTAATCTCTCAAGTCCTTATAACGTCCTTCCGTAACACACAAATGTAATGTCTCGTCTTTTAATTAGAAATTTCGGTAGACGTATTCCTACAATATATTTTAATTGTGTTTTTCGTACCTAACGAAGGTTTTATTAAAAATCGAAACCGATCGTTAGTTAATACACACCAATAATGCTTCAAACAAGAACAGATTTTTTTAATAATATTATATATTATATGTAATATTTAGTATATAATATATCTTAAAAATTGATTATTTATTAGGTAATCATTATTGTTCATCAATAATATAATATTTGAATACATATTAAATTACTTGATTAAGATGGTACTGTCAATATTAAAAGTAAAACAATTTATGTGTAGCTATATTGTTGAGCTGAATTGTGTATGCAGAAATATCTAAAAATAAATAAGTTAAAAATGTGTACCTATGTGTATTTGTTTTTATTGTGAAACCTATACGCATAAATAACAAAAGAATAATTGACAAAATTTCGAGTAGATAATATGGGCACGATCATATTATTACTATAGGTGTACATCTCCGCATGATACACTAGATAGATACAATGCACGCAAGCCGTATTCAGCAACATACTATAGGTAATATCGACGGATTCAAATGCTTTGATTTATTAGCTTTCAGATCATACGCTCGGGACGAAACCAACGGGCCCGGAGCCAGAACTTTTATAGGTGATTTACTATTGGTACACCGTAAGTGACACCGAGGAGATGGGGGGCACAATCAAACCGTGTAGGCTCTGTGCCTTTCTATATAATATACAATATGTGTGTGTGTGTATGTATGTGTGTGCGTAGCTGCTGTGCGATGCCAAATTGAACTAAAATTTGTCAATAGGAGAAGCCCCTCCCTTTTCAAGCTGTGCTGACGCAGGAATTTAAGCCAGATAATAAAGACTGTATAATATAATATTAATGAGTATAGTTGGCTTGAAGCTTCAATTAGGAGGTTCCAGCAAAAATACGTGTTTTTTTTTTTTTTTTTATAATATGACTGATAATTAACAGAATTTTTCTACGTAAATACTTCGAATTATTAACTAAACATAATGGTATACCTCAAATAAACGTTTGATTTACAACAAATTATAATACAGTAATATAATGATTGTTTATAATATATATTATTACATATAGTCATACAGATGAACTATACACGAACATATCTTATTTTATTTTTTTTCAATTGAAAAACCAACCTAGATTTCTAAAGTTATTAAATAGAAGATTTTTATTTTATTTTAGAATACATCTACTGACTTATTAAGAACTTAAAATATTAATGAGTTATTAGCAAAATAATGTTTTAACGAAAAAGCTTATTTAAACTTATACGCAGTTCTCATTTCCGAAATTTAATTTATCCAGGTATATATTTTTTAATCAGTAAATTACTAGATACGTTTTAAAATTGTACTTTCAATTATGAGACTGTAAAATAAATTGTAAAGATATAATATATTATGTTTGTACTAAAACAATTAAAACAATATAAGCTAAACATAAGACCTGAACATGTGGACATGCGGGCTTATTATTATACTTTTGAAACCAAAGTTGAAATACAAAAACTTACAAAATGAGCAAACAATTTGTAACTGCCAACATAAATAACATAAAACTGCTCTTCTAGATTTAATCGGCTTTTCAGATTTAATTACACGTATTCAAGACCTAGTTTTCGTCATATTTATTTTGTTTGTTTTATTTTTCTACATATGTTGACTCAGCTCTTACGAACTTCTCCCGTATACTTTCCATTCGAGCGTGATGTTTAAAGTTCCAATTATATTTTATAAAGAAAATGGAATGAATTAATATTCAAGTTAACACAATTCAGTAGTACACAAACTATATACTTATACCTGGCTTTTCAAGTTGTTGTTAGACCCATAGAGATCGATTTCAACGAAAAATCTGATTTTCTGATGAAATCTACAAATAAATCATTTCACAATGTTAGTTAGTAAAAGTTCTTTTTCTGATTCTTTTAATTTACCTACTAAAAATAAAAATGTTCTGCTTAACACCTTCTGTAATCATATATAGTAGGTTATAGCCCACGCGTTCAATACCTATACCATAGGCGGATATTTGGTTGAATTTTTAGGGGGAAGCTATAATAATACAATGTAAAATAATAATTCTAAAAACAACAAATAATATTTCAAATAAAGCCCTACCCGATGTCCCCCTATAACCTATACTAATAATTTTTTTTTCCTAAAATCGTCAACATACTTACTATATTTAGTTCTTTTGTCTATTTTTCCATAAATTATATTTTATGATTCAATTAATTTTTAAAAAAAGTCTATTTCTTGTTGACAATAATCTTTTATTTAAGTTATAACTTATCGTGTATAAAAAAAACCCTAAAGGAAAAGTAACTAAGAGGTATACTTATGTTGGATAATTTTATTATAATGTGCACAGCCATAATAGTATAATAGTATTGGCAAGCTATTATTATTTTATTTTAGAAATGACCTGCTTGTATAAGGTAAAACAGTTAATAATGCAAACATACTATAATAACATAACACTCAACCAAAGCACTGAGCTATATATTTTTCAAATAAAAACAAAACAATTTCTACAGTGTTACTTTAACTTATACTATTTCTTAGAAGAATAGTGCGATCGCACGGTCGTATACGCCGATTGAATCGATGTATAGACACACACCACACACAAAATAAATTTAGTCAATACTTAAAAGAGCATAAACTCCCTATAATGATCCAGTCACACGATCACCATTGGAGTCCTTTATTTTTTTAGTCTTCTATCTTTATACTCTACATAATATACGTAAACTTACTGACTAAGATAATTTTAAAAATATTAAATTTCTACTGTACATCCTGTTGGACGACAGTTCCCACGACCTAACTACAATTTGTTCAGCGCTATTTCAGCGCTGATTTATTAAAATTGCTTAATACTACAGCACTGCGAGTTCTTTTTATCCAGTATTGAGTTGTGTAAGTATCTACCCACTGATAAGTGTGAAATTCATCTGCAATCGAAAGTATTATCTATCTCAGAGATCACCGATTAGTATTTTATAAGGGCCATTCGGCGAGTCATCACAGTTTATACTTTAATCTTTAAAGTATATATTATTTGTATTATACTATTATATTTTTATAATAACGACCAACCGGCTGAAGCATTATATCATATCAATCGCTACCGTCGCGGTCGGGTAAGACCTAAAAATATGCATAAATAAGTGATTAACTACAACACTATAATTACAACAGCCACTCGTATAATTACGCATTAAATATTCAAACAATCGGTTTTTTCCCTCCTTGTCCGCGGGCCAGTTGAAGTACGTCCACGTGCCATATTTGACCCGCGGGGTGCAATTTGGTGACCCCTCATCTATCTCATTAATCATTAATTACTTCGTTACCACATTAAACTATACTTTATATGATAAATCTGAACACAATGTTAAATAATTCTGAAAAATGTTGATTTACAGCACAGAGTAACATAGGCTTTGGCGATGCTGATTTTTGTTTCAATTTTGCTAAAAATAATAATGATCATTGTTGCCATCATTATTAATAATCACTTAAAATCTTTAAATAAAAATTGATAAATGCATTTATCATAGCCAAAATGATGTAAAAATATATGATTTAATCACAGTAAAATGCTTAAAATAAGCTTTATAAAAAAATAAATTTTAATAAATTCATCTGCCTTAAAATATCAACTGAATGAAGTATAAAAAATACCTGCCATAACATGGTTTCAACAGATTAATGACATGGTAGGCAACGAATACTGTAATAGGTAGTACATATTTTCAAACGAAAAATAAACAGTAAATTGTACCTTTAATATTGGAGATTGCAATTATTTTTACCTGTGATTTGAACACTGCATTCGGGGGGATAATACAAATATTACAACACAATTTTCTTTAAATATTATTTGAAATTCAAGTTTTTTGTTCCGTATTAATTTAATCTTCCGAAAATATGTAAACGTATGCTTTAAAAATAAATACATTGTCAAGAATATAGTAAAAAAAATTGTAAAATAAAATCTGAAATCCGTTCTAACTCTATGAGTATAGATAACAAATTATTATTTCCTAAATAAAAAAAAAAATATATTGTTGGCATTTAAATCCGACTCCTAATGATATTACAAACAATATAATATCATCTTCATAATGATGGCATTATCACAAATAATTTTCTATGGTTAAATGATAAATTAAATTTCATCATGTCTGAAAAATCATAGTCCTCACAATTATTAAATATAAATTTTACATCATTCGTATTTCTAAAGTAGATAAACATTTTTCAGAGTTAGTTATAAAATAGTTGAAGAATTTTGAACTTGTTGCCACTTTTATAAAATTATACGCAATACATTTAGATAAATATAAAGTAATATCTAAGATTAATATTTACTAAAGTGGTTAAGAATAAATGGTTTTACAATAAACCTAAATAAATTTTTATTATTTAGTAAATAAAAAATTATTTTACATAAATTATCCAAGCCAATCCGAATTAAATCTTACACATCCCAATTACGAAACAAATTTATATGTATTTACATCATAAATAATGTCATGCGTTTAAAATTTTTTTTGGTTATCAGATAACCACATAAATTAAAAGTGTTATTATTTTTTTTTTAGATAAACAAATATTTAATGTTTAAAAATACGTACTTTTCCCTAATTTATGTTTGGTCACTGTTCATCATAAAATAGTTTCATTGCAGTGTAAATTCAGATTAATGTCCACCGGGGTTAATGCTGCGAGTCCGAAGCGGTTTGTTAACTCACGCATTTATAAAATCACGTCCGTCGTCCCAACAAACGACGAGAAAAGGGGAAAGAAGATTAAAAAAAAAAAAGCAAAATTGGTATAAGGATTTACGTTTCAAGTATTATGGTACTTTTTATATACATTTTTATATAGTTTTTTTTCCCAGCTGCACGGAAGTCAACTTAACAAAAGTTCCATAAAACTCGCTGCCACGGCCCGTTCCTAGAAAGATTTTGAATGATGAAAATGTTTATTATTTAAATGTCAACTAAGAGGAGAATTTCTCATTACCAGAACTCTCTTCTTGTAGTGCAATTTCACCTCTTTGACAACATGGTCCCAGCATCGAGATGACTTATAAAAAAAATTTCAAGTTTGTAGATAATTACTAAATTTTACTGTATATATTACATTTTGCAATATGACTCAGTCGGTTAAGAGTGGCGCATACTCGTTATTGAGTCCCAGATTTAAATTACATAATAAGTGGGTCCCGTTTTAAAATAATTTTCCTTCCTATTTTAATAGACTTATGAGACTGTCTATGATATTTTACAGGTATGCTAAAAATGTTTTTATTTTGCATGTTATTTCCTAAATTTAATTAATATTAATTAATTAATGTTCAATTTAATTTTGTCATAATAGTTGAGTTGAAATATATGGAATACAGATTCAACGAATTCGGAGCAATTCATTTTTCCCAATGTTTTTTCTGTCATTGAAAATATAATAGTTGTTCAATTATACCGTACAATAATATGATTATTATAACTGACCCGGTACATCATCGTGATTAAGCGTTTAAAAACAATTAATTTTTCATGCTTCCGACTTGTCTGGGATAGGGAATTTTTCGAGATTACCCATTTTGAATGACAACAAACATGCTAAACGACACTCGAGTACTCAACCACTATCGTTACGTATGGTTACATCTCTCTCGTGTTAATTGTATGTACTTACACTTGCACTTGTATCAAGATAATATTATGTTGTTCAACTAAAATGTTGCACTTCCGTGAACCGACATCATGTTATTTTATCATTATGTAATTATTATAATAATCAATTGATATTGAGAATATATTTCAGGCCCACTTATATCTCTTATTACCATCATCTTAGATAAAATCAACATTCCATATACATTCAAACGGTATATCTTCATTATTACAATCTACACTTTTCATTATACCATTATATTAAATCTTTCACCTTTATTATTGTAATTTATATTTAAAAAAAGATAATCAAATCACTAATCATAATATGTTATCAGTAAACTATTGATGTAATATATTGTATAATATAATTGGTGATCCGTAAAGCCTTATTGTCAATAATTGCTCATTAAATTGAAATATTTATATGTTTATATATGTATATAAACATATACATATATACATATACATACATATATATTAGATATAACGTATTTGTTATTTTATTACCATTTAACTATTTAGGGTATTTAAAATACTAGTAGATTAAATACTACCATTTATGTATAAAACTAATGAATTTGTGTATTCGAATAGGAATACTGACATTTGTTTATGCAAACAGTTCATTTAATAATAATATTATTTGAACTCAGGATTATTCGTGTTAGTTGTATTTTTAAGTACAATATAGTTATAACTTGTACAATTTTCATTTTGATTTTAAAAAAAGTTATATCTTAAAACACACTACACATAGTTAATCTCTATGTACACCTCTGAAATGTTTATACAATAACTATAATATAAAGAACATTTCATGAGTGAAATCTAAGATTTTATATTGATATCTATTGAAGTCTTTTGGTTTTTTTGAAAAAATAAAATAAAATAGTTAAATACTTATCACATTATGTGGAAATCTTTCATTATTTGAACAATCTTTAGCTTTTTTCCCCGTTCATGAGAATGTATGGCTGTTTCTTTTTCAGTTTCTCGTTTAATCATCGACAATGGTGTATCTTTATCACGTTTTATACTATAAAAAGTCGCCTTTTCTAAAACTACACTGGAAGGCGAGACCAACAAAAGCCAAATGCCCCCCGTTCTTGAGGTTGTATTGCATCATTTTTTTTTTTTTTTGTAGGACATTTCATCGTTATTTTTATCTTCATTTTCACTGGGACTATTATATGTCTATACTGAAGTACTTCTTCTCCACAAAAAAATATGTCTTTCGTGGTATTTTATTTTTTTGTGAAATAAAGATTCATCAGTTCAACCATTCTATCAGATTTGTCTTCTTACTTAATTATAATTAGTAATTAGTATACTTAAGACATTTAAAACTCAAATTGTTAACCAACATACTTATGTTTTACCAGATATTTAGTAACTATCCAATTTAAACCTCTGAATGTGATGAATTTTTCTTTTTATAATTTAAATTATTCCTATTTTCTCTAGGAATCGGGAAAATTACAAAATAATGTGACTTTCGAAAATTGATTATATTTTATATGATGCAATAATAATCGTTTTGAATGTTTACACATCAACTAATATTGTTCTACGCACGAATGTTAATATTTTTCATTTTTGGTTTTTTCTCGAAGTATGTCCTTTTTTAATACTCAAGCATGTTTGATAAAGTGTTCTACCTATATTTACATTTGTAGCTAAACCATTATTTATAGATAAAAAAAAATAGTAGAATGTCAATACGAATATTTTACACTGTAAAAGCCTTCTCTAAAATATTTTCCCCGTCCATGATCAGTATACTTATAAAAAACTGCATGAGTTTCAATATAGAATTGAAAATAAACGATGTAAATTACGGGACGACCGAAGAACAGTAGTTATATGACTGACAGGTAATACAAGTTAATTGACGAAGTTTCACAGTTGTAGAGTTTCACAATAACAATAAATTCTTGTTGTATTTGGCTGTCAAAAAAGACAGTAAATGATTGTATGATATTTTCTATACAAATACTGCACTTATAATGTTAAATTATTTAAATTAATGTTAAGTAGTTTAACTAAAGGTACATGCAATTTAATTATATTCCAAAGTATTGATAATTAATGCCAACTATATCAATTTAAAAATTTCATTCCACGAATAACTTTTATTAAAGCGTTATAGGTAGAATACATTTGAAATTCAAAATGTCATTCAAGTTTGTCATGTTGTAACAAATATACATAAACGCAATATAAGCATAAAATCATTAAAAAAAAATATTTTTTAATTTGTACTTTAATACTTTTTAATTGCATTAATAACAAAAATAAAAAATATTTTAATGTTTAATATTTCAAGTGAAAAAAAAAACAATTGTTGTACAAAACCTAAAAGATTTTATTAGCTGTATTTTTAAAATTATTCCACTGTTAAAATAAAATAATTTATATCCTTTAAATTGAATTAAATTATATTTTAAAAGCTTTGATCTCAAAATAATAACCAAAATTGAATCAAAATTTATTTTTTAATTCATAACTTAATAAATAAATTATCTCTTTAGGTATTATTAATTCACTAAAAACCTAGAACTAAAAAGATAAGCTACAATGCTTCATACGTAAATATGAATCTTACGATAATTACTTTACTTTCATTAATTTAATTTAAAAAAACTAAAAATATAAAACTATAAAATAAAAATAAATATCAAGGTTAATTTTTATAGTTCTACTGGTGTTTTTCTTTAGCAAATGACTAAATAACTCGAAATGGTTAATTACCAGACAATTGAATACCATACTATACATTTGTTTTTGATGAGCATTGGTATTTTAACGGAAATTGAAAACTGTTGGTAATTTAAATTATTTTTGTTAAAAAATCATTAAGTACAATTTATTGACATTAGTGTACAAGTACGGTTACTTGGGTTTCCAATTGGTTACAACAATGACATCAGCGTCGAGTTATGTAGCTCATTATGAAAATGTAAATATCAGCTCAAGCATAAATTTGGACTAAATATAAAATAACATAAACTTTTTATAATTTTTCAACAATATATTTAATTTTCAGGTTTCAACTTTTATATAAATCTATTTAGGTAAATAATTTCTACTAAATAGACTCATTCCGTTTTGAAAAATAGATAGTTTACATTTAAAAACAACTACCAGTTTGATTTTACTTATTTCGACGTGAATGATGGAGTATACGGATGGATAGTTAAAATAATGACTCAATCATATAATAATATTAAAAGTATGAAAAACATTATTGTTGATGAATATTATAAATGAAAACGTAGACATTGGAAAACGATAGAATATTCAGCAGTTATACATATTTGGAAAATTCGCTTTTAGGTCAAAGTTATAATTAATAGCCCCGGGAAGACTGGAAAGAGAGAGGTGCAGAACTGCACTGGAAAAAGGATTACGGACTTTATTCCGGCGTCCGTTTTCTAATTAAATTTGATTAAAACTTGTGACGGTATAAAGCATAATCCTCTTATGTATACGACTTAGCGAGAAGGATGGAAATTTGTATTTTATATTATTACTCCGCGTGTACGTATAAGTCTTGGCGGCCCCGCCCTCTCCCTCGATTACATCTCCATTATGTGCGTCCTGCAACGGATGGTCGGCAGAAAAGTTCGAGAGACGATGCGAATAACTTATACTCCATGCCTGACAGCGTGTACTCCTCAGCCCTGTGTTCAGATAATATTAGTAGATATTATTGTTGCGTGATGTTCTTACATGAAGTGGTGGACGACGTAAGATATGTTTAACTTTATATATGCGCTCTGCAACACTAAAGTTGAATAGTTTGTTCACTAGTCACGCGTGTGTGTGTGTGTGTGTGTGTTTGTGTGTGTTTATTTATAACTTTGTATAAAAGAGTAGGTTCTGTTTCACTATTGTTTGCGCACACACTCGTGGTTATCGCGTTCAACAGAACAAAATAAAACGTGTTTTATCAATTCTCAACTAAAGTACGTTATGTAACTACATGCCATAAGGCAATCAAGTTTATTACACTTTATTAGGTACAACTTGATAAATACTATCAAAACAATATAAATAACAATAGTGGTAAGAAAATTTCACGTTGAGTGAAATTTGTGTTCGAGCACAACCATTATTTATGACATTAACGTATATATGTTCTTCTGAAGAATACGTGAATATAGGCATATTACAATTTCTACGTATAATAATAATATACGTCATAATAATAATATTTTAATGTTATCCCTACAATTTAAACGCGCAATTTTTCGTACTTATTAAAAAACTTTTATAAGTTAATCGTTACGTACGTAAGCATTCGTTTTTGAACCATAATTAAACCGTCGCGAGAACTCAAATTTTTACAAATAATCTATATTGTCATATTTTGAATGATAAAAATTTAAATAGGTACTTTATTAAAATAAATATGAATTAAAACATTGGTTCCAATTAATTATATTACTTTGCATTTTATATTTTTAATATTCTTATTATGATTGCTGTAATGTAGTCGTATAATTGTATAATCCAATCACCAAAAACTAATTATGTAATCGCTGTGGAAATATTATATTTTCATTAGAGAAATTTCTTTTACTTAAGAAAAAGAATAAAATTTCATTATTACACAGAAGGCTCTAATAGAAAGTATTCAACTTCGCAGAAAAACACAATGGACTTTTCAACCCTAACTCTCCGTGAATTCCCTAGCAATTGCTACCAAAGATGGTGAGGATTTTCTACAGATATAGTTACATTCTAATGAAGATGAAAATTGTTGATCTGACGTAATTCAAAATTAAAATTGTTATGAACAAATTTTTAGTTTTAAATTTTTTACAAACTCTTCAATACCAAGTAATAAATTAACTTTTGAAAACACGTTTTATAATTTAAAGAAAAAATAAACTTTTTGTGATATTTCATTAAACTTTTTCCGGTTATTTATTTATATATATATATATATATATATATATATATATATATATATATACTTTCCACTACCTTCTAACAATATCTACAAATTTTCGACATTCGTAATAACGCGAACCCAGAGAACTTTTTCCCTTTCAAACACCCGAGATCTTAGGGGAGTAGATATACCAAACAGGAGGAAATATAATAAAGGAATTCTTTACGCCATGCCTTTCGCCTATATATCCTAAGAATTTTTGGGCCGACGTTTAATTAATACGGATAAAATTTATGGACTGCAGAAAGAGAGGACGCAAAAAGAAAGTGAAATATATATATATATATATATATACGAGCACGCTCTACAACATGAAACAAGAGAAACAGCTATGAGTTGAGTAGAATACGAAATGATTCACATCCAAAATCTACCTATTCAACAACTTACAACCATATAAATGAAAGCCTATACGTAGGTATTATATATTATAACAATTTCATAATTACATGACTGTCTAAAACAATTGATAATAATATAAATACTAGCGGTTTTTTCATTATTATTATGTTTTTATCAAAATATAATTCAAAAAAATCCTTTATAAAGGAAAAAAAAAAATTTCAAACGTAAAACGTGTAAAAACAAAAATAAAAGTATTTTTTAAACTTAAAAATCTAATTGTCATGAAAACATAATCACAAATCAAACATAACTATTAATTAAATAAATTAATAGGCATAAAGATGGTTTTAATAAAAATGTAATCTTTTTCATCATACTCAATATTGTATTATGAACAATATAATGTATGGTATTTTTTCATAGTTTTTTATTAAATATATAATATTTTTATTTCAAATATGAAAAATTATAATGTATTTGTTTTTACACGACAAATTAAATCTACATCAGACCACCATTTCTTTATACTTTTTATTTGTGTACAGTACTAAATCAATAGCTCTGATATTCTATTGTTGGACGAAAATCGAAATTAGCACATAATAATATAATATACCATATTCGTTATTCTAGCACCCTCTAGTTGCAGTGCTTCACAACTTTGAAATGGACTAAATTATGGCGTGTACGTAAGAAGGACGTTCGGTAGACTAAATTCAGAAATTGTTTCAATATACTTTTTTTAAATTTAGAATAATATTTTATAGTCCAGTTTAATAAAATCTTAATAATATAATAGGGATCGAAAATGAGGTAACGTAACATAAATTTTGATTTAAGATTTCCAATAAATATATTTCAAGAAATAATAATATAATCTAACAACAAGGAACGACGAATCACTTCTATAAAAAATGGTATATTATATATCGTGTTTGTTTTTTGATTAGGTACTAAATTGTTCATCAGCGCTGATCGGTGACCGAGATGTACATAATGTTATTTCATATACCAGCAACTGGCCAATGTAATTAGGCGTAACAATAGTATTAAATGTAAATGTGTATAATGTATAAATGATTAATTGAGGGAAACAAATTTTTGAGATTATTTAAAAAAAAAAAAACAGTAAAACACACTAAAAAAATAAATAAATATTTATTTGGGAAATAACTAAAGTTGTACGATTTTAACAAAATTTAATTAAAAAATATCAACTCATTCAGTTGAATAATTCTAATTGTAATCCATTTAATTGTTATTATAGGTAAAGTAATATTATTTGTTGTATCAGATTGTTGAGAAAATATTATTTTTAGTATTACGAGTATAATCTGCGTATTTCATTAAAGTTTATTTTAAAATTATACTAATATAACACTGGAACAGCTTAAAACACAAATATGAACACAGAACATATTTACGTTTATTGAATTAATTTGGTGTACTAGACACATAATAATATACCGTTGTAAAAATAAAATTAACTTATTGTATTGAATAATTTTTATTCGTCAAGAGTGTATCAGACGAAAAACTACTTAAATCTATTTAATCTTGATAATTGTTGTATAAATAAAATAAAATAAAAGAACCGGAAGGGCCTTGCTTTGCTGTACAGTAGGGGGTGGATTGGACTTCGTTCATAGGGTAGGTCATTATAATGGATTCGTTAAATTTGAATGCAATGATAGGTATCATTGTATCCGAATAACGATTCTGAACGGAGATGATATGTTAGTCTAGAATAGGTATATTATATAATATATTATGTTATATTTAATTTGAAATATTATGTCAATATTTTATTTTTAACCTTTATAAAAAAATAATTATGACTATGGATTTGAATAATTTTGAAATGAGAGTAACAAAAACTTCTGTGGAATTTTCTATTAAATTTTCAAGTATTATATACAAGCCAAATTTTTTATCAACAATTATAAAAAAAAAATTGTAAAAAAATTTAACTTTTCAAATGCCTATAAGTTACTTAAAAATCAGTATAATATTTTGAAATATATATGACTTAAAGAAAATGCGAATTTTAAAAACTGGTAAAAATTTCGAGTTTCTGCACGTGTTTCAGTTTGTTATAGATTATCTTAATGATCTTAATATATTTACATGACGTGTTTGAACGACCTTTAATTAATACATTAAATGAAAGTGAGTGCAGCAGTAACAAACTTAATTTTGCTTGAATGAAAATGTATACAAAATTATTTTCCAAAGTTATCAATGTACTTCCATGGGTAAAAAAAAAAAAATGAATATGAAACTTTTATCTAATTTTCATTTTGATACAATGTAGGTATAATCTAATAATATACGTGAGAGGTAAAATGTTTTCATGCAATCACAATGTTTTTATTTCATACATTTTGTAGTATTGCATTATTTTCTGCGACCGCGATACGGAATTACGGTGTGTATTATTGTTTTATCGTCATTAACTTACAACCGAAAAGCATGAAATAACATTTTTTCATTTTTTAGTTAATAACATTTATACAGGTATGCGGCATATCGGTCCATAAAAATGCAAAAAAATTTATAATAATATTCCCCAAGGTGATGTATGCGTAATTTCGGATGTACCAATATTGCTGTACATAATTATCACACCAGTATCTAGCGGGACCAAATTTTTTTCTTTCGGACGGGTTATAAAAAACATAACAAAATAAATGGTTTTGCTTTTATGTAGTTTTTATACCCTAATACACATGCATTTCACTCGTTTACAGTTTTAACATTTAAAAAAAAATTTATCTTCGGGTAGGGTCACCACTCCACACACGCACACTCTCTCTCTCACACACACACACAGGTAACATTCGCTCGTATTATACAGTTACAAAACGAATACATCGAAATAATCGCATCGCGGTGTTGCAATAAAGTTGGGGAACGCCGCGACGCATATGCGATAAAAGTTCAATCCGAGCCCACCCTGTTTTTCCCGTCACACACACGTAAGCACACATGCTCACCGGGGCACGCGCGCGCACGCGCACACACTCAAACACACACACACACACACACACCTGTACATCCGCGCAGGATCGCGTCCGTGTAAAAACAAATCGCTTAATGACCTGTTATTGCGTCATTTTAATAATAATTGTACCTGCAAGAACAAAGGCGCGCTGGAAAACGCGAATTCCGGTTCGTTGCTGCGCCTCTAGCGGCGGGACCCGGGCGCACAGTCGGCCCGGCGCAACGTACTCGTATGTGCCTAGTACATTATGTGTAAGGGTTAAAAGGGGGTATAAGGGATCTAAGGGAATGGAGAGGGGTGGCTGGACGGGAGGGCAGAAGGAACTCAGTGTACGCGCGCGAGCACAAAGGATACCGAACGCAGTCGCAAGAGTCGACGCGAAAGCGTTTCCCCGGCAACGGGAAATCGTTCGCTCCCCCCTTGTGAATCGATTTGTCCGTGCGGGCCCATTCTAGGTGTTTTCCAGACGTCTACGCGCTACGCCACCGTTGCCGACGCACAGCTTACTCGTTCCGACGACCGACCCAACAGCAACAACGACAACAAGTATTATTTATTACAGCGGACCACCGAAAGGAGACGAGGGAACGGAGGAAGAGAGCGAAGAAAAAATGTTCAGCCGTCTGTTGTACAGGTACGTTTCGCGTAATGTAGCGTCTGCAGCGACCTTTCGCAACTTCTCGCCGTCCATCTCTGTATACCAGCACCACCACAGAAGTTCCATTAACCTTGGATAATTTGCTGATGATGGGTCATCTCTGCCGCATGCACCGCGTCCAAATATTAGTGGTGGAAACTAAAAAAAAAAAAAAACCCCTGGACATTTAAATACACACCCTTATCATATATTCACCCGGTCACTTCACTAGACCGGGCACTACCGCATAAATAATACCTATAGTCTATACTACAGGTATAAGTCATAATATGCCACCCCTGTACGAACAATATAAAATAGTCCGGAAACAGCAACGGGTGACACACCGACCATGGGATATAGCGATGATGACCTGCGCACGCACACACCTGCAGCAGCGGCCCGGGATCCAACATATATGACGTATAATCGTTCGTGCGACCCTTTTTCTCCCGGTCCCGGAGCCGCTACCGTGGTTGACGCGTCTCTCGAGTGGACATCATTTTTTTTTCTTCTATTTATTATTCGTTTCCGCTTTTCAGATGAACGACCATACCGCCCCCGCTGTCCTTTAAAACTCCACGGATTCACGGATCCGCGAGTTCACACCGTCCACGATAATACCGTTGTAGCGCGATATGCAGCTTCTCTCCGGCGTCGCGCTGCAGCTGATCGCTCTGGTCCTGCAGGTCGGATGGTCCCGATGCGGTTTGCCACCGTCAAACGAAATCACTCAAAACTTTCTATGGAACACAGGTAAATCGTTTTTACCCCTCTCCCCCCACACTCATTTCCCTCCGAACCGTTGGTATTGCGGCTATTTATAATTATTGTACGAATGCGCAGATGCTGTGGAATGGAGAATCGGTGAATGGGAACCGTGTACTAGGTCCGAGGACACGGGCCTAAACGACAACCAGGGTATACGTCGTAGGAAGATCTCGTGCGTTATGGTCATACACGATGGAATCAAACTCGAGGTGAGGTGTTTTGGATTGATAGTAGTATATTGAGATTAATATATTATCATAGAATTTTTTTTTTTTTAATTATTGCTAAAACGTTTCGTCCTATGGTATTTTTCATCAAACTGTTGATAAATTAATATATATTATACGTTAGTCGACTATCAAAACTATTTCCTGAACATGAAATCACGTGAAAATTAAAAATAAATATTGATCATTTTTTTAATTTAAGTTGGTTCTTATTACGTGATCATCTCGTTCGCTCGTTTCGCACAATACCGAGTAGTATAGTATAATATAATAACGATTTAACTGCTATCATTTGTGCACGCAATGCGAATAGGAACCGCTTGAAATCGAGGACACGAGTTGTCAAAATCTATCCCCGGGAACGCCTCCGGTGGAAGTGTGTTCACTCGAACCGAACCAAGACTGTGCGGTCACGGAGTACTCGAATTGGACAGCTTGCTGCGCAGGGACACAACGCAGGACCAGGAGTATCGTGATCGAGCAGAAGAACGACGGGGCCAAGTGCCCACCGGTAAGTGCATTGATTGTTCTTACAACGAAAATACAACGCACTCGTCTAGCGAACGGTTATTTTATTCACAAATATTTTATTGACGCGCGTGATAAAATTCCATTTTTGATACAGCATAATAATGAGTACACGTTCGTCTGCAATAATATCGCACTGTTGTGTGCTATAATAATCATTGATTACAAGATTGATTGCAAAGTGATTGCAGAGTGATACGCGCAAAGTAAATAGGTATCATATGATTTTAATTTCAGACCGTGTTGATAATAATTTTGTACGAATGACGAAAATGGGCATAATATTATTATCGTTCGCGATCATAGATACCTTATTCATATATACACATATACATAATATTATAATATTATAGTATCGTATAATATTTGCGTTGTCGAACAATACTCGCACGGGTCCGCCGCGGCTGGTCGACGTCATCGCAACACATTTCATAATATATACATATATATATCTCCTTATTAATAGCTTAGAGGACCATATAATCCCATCACTGCCTCCACTATTCCCGATTACTATCATTTGCATCTTCTACTTGTACATTTTCATGGATTATTATTAAATCTATTTTTACTACGTCCTATACGTTCCACGCCATTTATATATATGTTACGGTAATTATACAAATACCAGTAAATCCAGCGGTTTCGCTGACTAAAAGTCTGAATCTCGGACTTTCACCAATTGATTTCGGTAAAACCTAAGATAAAACAAAATAGCTTGACCAAAGCCCGAATAATTTTAGCAATTCGGACTTTTACAAAAGGGATTTGGTATATCTTAGGATAAGGTGTTAGTAAAAGTCCGACGTTGTGTGAAATTTTCTCTTTTGCAAAAATCGAAATTATTATCATGCATTACTATACTAAGTAATTTTAATTACAATAAATATATTGTGACAATTTTTATTATTATTACAAATTATGTAATTATTATTATTAAAAATATTTGCTATAGTAATTACTGCAAAATTATAGTTGAAACGAGTATATTTTTATTATAACAATATTTTTTGTTAGTGTAGGCTTTTATGGTCATAGTTATTGTGGTATCTCGAGTTGAACAATACATTATTGAATCGACACATACATCGGATTTGTAATAGATTTTTTTAAACATTCTCACCTTATTCAGTTGTTTCGATTTTCGCAAAGGAGAAAATTTCACACAATTTTGGACTTTTACTAACACTGATTGTTTATCCTAAGATTTACCAAATCTCGTTTGTCCGAACTACTAAAATCATTCGGACTTAGATCATCAAACTATTTTGTTCCATCCAAGGTTTTACCGAAATCAATCGGTAAAAGTCCAAAATTTGGACATTTAATCGGCGAAACCTAGGAATTAGGATTTACCAGTATTTGTAATTTTACCTTGACATATATATATTATTTATATAATAGCTGAGTTACCCGGCTTTGCACGGGACAGTTTTAGCCGGGCATAGTTTTTAATACTCTACGGATATTAGCAACATTTTGTTTATATAAATATTGTATTCTATTATATTATATAATTATTTTCTATTATATAATCTAATATATTAAACATACAGATATAAGATATTAAATTAATACTGCACAAACGCGCACAATTCAATCGCATTAAACTGATGAGTGAATATTGATGACCGATGGGCCGACAATCGGCGTGCGTTCGACGTCTGATGGATTTTAACACGTTTACTGCATATCGATAAGAAATTTATTATTATTTTTCGATAACGCAATTATCTGTATAAATTGAGCTAGTCCGTATTTTCTAAACAATTTAATATAGCCTAGGAACAATAAATTCATATCTACACGCCGATAAAAGACACTCACAAAAAAAGGTCAGAGTCCAGGTAGATAGATGGAAACCCTCGGACCATTGTGCCGTACCGTATTTCCCATTATCGGTCGACTGCTATTGTTATTATAATATGAATATATAGATATACAAATTACATGTAAAAATTATTTTTATCGATTCCAACCCTTTAAAATCAAAATTTTGAAAATCGGGCAATGTGGTGACACTTAGGAAGGTATTTGGAACAATTATGTGAAAAAAAAAATTGGAAAAAAGTTATATAGCGTCATCACAAAATGGATACATAAAAAAGACCTGTTTTTATATATATATATATATATATATAGCTTTCGGTGTACAAATTGTTTTGATTGATTTAGCTGACCGAATCGCGGTCGTGCAAGCCGGACGATCAATCGTGTTCCAACAACGCGTCGAAGGGATATCAACTCAAGGTGAACCAGTGGCAACAGTGCGTCCCGTTCTCCGAGCACACCATGGGCGACGCCGACGGTATACTAATGAACTCGGGCACGCATTCGGACACGTTCTACAAGCATTGGCCTCAAGTGGGCACGCAGCGACGATCGATGAGCTGCTTCGACGAGTCCGGCGTTCTTGTTTCGCTCAGCTTTTGCGAGGACAAACAGTTGCCCACCAACACCCGGGCATGTATCATTGCGCAGGATTGCGTCGTCAGCGATTGGACGGATTGGGAGGTCACGCAAGGAGGGTGCATTAGCGTCGGTGGCAAGGTACGTCGGCGGTGAACACAATATTTTATATCCCGATTCGATTATCGTTTTAATCGATCGATTCGATTGCAGATCCGTGCCGAGGAAGCGATCAGGAAACGTCAAATACTGCGGTTGCACGAAGGACAGGGTTCTCCGTGTCCTCATCTCGTCGAAACAAGAACTACGAAAGAAAATTTGCCGCTGTGCACGGACAAGTAAGTCCGATTAAAAATTTAATTCAATATGCAGGTATACTTTGACTACGTTTCGATTACGCAGCCCGAGGATTAATATTGTTGAAATAAATATTCTACGTGTACGTGATGCCATTATACCGATTTCCCATGCAATACTATCCATATACTATAGATAATGTACGTTATGTACCTATTATAGACTTATTGTTCATTGGTGTGACACGTTCGGTGCACTTTTACTATCCGAAAAAATTATGGTACAAAACTAAAATAATTTTATAAAATCAATACACTTCTCGCATTGCTCAAAATCAACAAAGAGTATCTTTTTAGGATTATACCGAACCAAACAGTTACACGAATTTATTAATTATCAACCATCAGCATTAATTTGAAGCTGTAATACATAGTACATATACATTGTACGTAGTATACCCATCTTCTCAATTCTCATTCTCACTCCGCCATCTGATTCATCATGAATTTCGTACTCGACGCTGATTTTCCGCATTTGAATAATTGTAATTATTTACTGTATTGTGTGATATTTAAATAATAAACCCATTGTTTTGTGTCATAAATAATCCTTTATAATTGTGTCTTTTCGTAAAAAAAATATAATTATCATGCTGTAATATCTCATGGACAAAAGCAATAATAAAATAATTAAATAATTAATTAATACATACCTACGATATTTTAAACAAGCTGTCTTTATAGTTATATAGCTGCAGAAAATTATTTTAAGTAATGAAGCCAATTGTCTATTATTATTATATATGTGATTTCAACTTTTAAACACAATTAAATTTTAACAGTTTTATAGTTTTTGAATCAGATATCAGTAGAAACATAATAGAAATATTATGTTCAAACTTTTATGAGAATGCTTAATAAAAATAAATATTTTAAATCAAATAACTAATACGTTTAATGAAAATATCTTTTGTTTGAAGTTTTTACATTTGTCTTGTAATACATTTGTCATATTCTAAAATATTTAATATTTTATAAACTACTAGTTTGAATGTATATGATGTAAACCAAAGTATAACTAGTAGAAACATTAGGTACGTTTTTTGTTTCTAAAATATAAGAACCCCCCCCCCTATTAATTTATAGGAGTAATATACATGGAATTATAATATAAACTAATATTAAACATATAAACTATTGTGTGATTTGATTATTATTGGACTATAAAATCATTTATATCCACTTAAGGATATAAATAATTGTGAAGAGTGTATAATAATAATTCTTAATAAAATGTTGATGAATAATTAATACGAGATAAATGGATTGCTATAATATTAAGTAGTGAAGGTAATTTTTCAGTTCATTACTTACATTTGCAAATGTTGCAGATACAAATGGTTGATTTCAAGCTGGAGCAAATGTTCACAGCCAGTTTCTAACGTATCGGTCCAATGTGGTGGTGGACTTCAGTACAGAAATATCACTTGTATTGAAATTATGTCAGGGAAATTTATGGATACATCAGTTTGTCGAATTTTGGATACACCTCCAACCATC
Organism: Chaitophorus viminalis; assembly: GCA_025469195.1. Lineage (NCBI taxonomy): Eukaryota > Metazoa > Arthropoda > Insecta > Hemiptera > Aphididae > Chaitophorus > Chaitophorus viminalis. The sequence continues at coordinate 37,018 of JAIPRK010000896.1, forward strand.
CAAAGGTTAATAATAACAAATATATACTGTATACAATTATTTACATAACGCATTTATAAATAATATGTATAAATTCTTTGTGAAATAATACCATTAATCATTTACAGATGCGAAATACCTTGTCCGAGGGACTGTCAAGTTGGACAGTGGAGCGAGTGGAGCCCTTGCATGCCATCGAAATGTCCCGTCGAACTCAAAAACGAATCTCAAGACGGTATGTAATGATTTTAATTTCCGTAGACAATATTACTATATTGAATACTTGTCATATCACGTATTCGCGGAAATGTTTAATTTGCATGTAAAGATATCGAAGAAAACGGATTCAGGAAAAGAACCCGACCAGTGTTGATACCGCCAAGTGAATACGGCGTGCAATGCCCCAGTCTAAGCGAAGTCCAACCTTGTCAGAATCCCCAGTGTTACGTGTGGGATTACGATCAATGGGGAAGTTGTATGCTCGACGATCCGAGCGAGAAATGCGGCACCGGACAACGAAACAGACAGGTGTATTGTACCACGCACGACAAGGTACGTTCCCGTATATTATTAACTTTTATAGGATAATATTATTATTATTATTATTATTACTACCGCAATACCTGGATGACTGAGCAGTAATACTCATAAACATAAAAAACGACATGTTCGCAGGAGGTGGTGCATAATTCGTTGTGCTCCAAACTGAAACCGGCCGAATCGGAGCCGTGTTCCGTACCGTGCCCAGAAGATTGCGTAGTGTCCGGATGGTCGGAATGGAGCGAATGTTCAATGGGATGCTCGATTAACTTCGATATTGGTGTTAGGTACAGAAACCGTACGGTCATCGGACCTCCCGGGCCGACCGGACATCTTTGTCCGTCAAAAGACGATATGGTTCAGTTCGAAAATTGCAACACCCACGGATGCTACGGATTCAGCTGGTTGGTTTTACCGTGGACGGATTGCAACGGAACGTGCGGCCGGGGCGTCCAGACCAGAGACGTGTGGTGCATGAGGGGCAACGACCAACACGTAGAAGACGAAAAGTAAAAATAAATAAGTTTTGTTTGTTGTCGCACTGTAGTACACATCATAATATTATGTAGTTGAAGGATTAAACAATACACTGACACCGAGTATATTAATTTATAGTTGCATGGAACTACAAAAACCAGTGGCCACAAGGGAATGTTTTAAAGATTGCGAAAGTAAAATTTGTGTTCTATCAGACTGGAGTGATTGGTCGGAGTGTCCTCAAGATTCCTGCGTTAATGGTAATTTATTTGAACATGTTGACATATTATGATACATTGATAAAATGCAATTGAATTTATTTATAAATATTAATCTACTTTGTTTCGTACAATGATAATCATAATATTATTTTATATATGTTATATAAAATACTTGTTTCGTACAAAATACATTGTTGTTTACAGAACACACAGATTTGACAAAATTCAAACGGCAACGTAATAGAGTTATTCTTGGTGGTGAATCTTGCGGTCCTGTGTTCGAAGAAGAGACTTGTCAAATTCCGAATAGAGTCTGTCCAAAATATTTCTGGGTTTTGGGCGTTTGGTCGCGTTGTCAACTAGCGGAAGACGTTACTTGCGGTCATGGTCTAAGAACAAGAGGTATATGCTCACGATACTTTTTTTTATGATTCCCGATTGGTGATTTATTTAATTTATTTATTTTGTTTTTTTTTTATAATTTTGAAGATTTTTGGTGCACGAAAGATGATTCTCCCGTTCACGTTGAACTAAAACATTGTCTACAGTATCAGAACATAACACCGAGTAGCGTTGAGCGATGCCATGTCGACTGCCAAACACCGTGCCAAATGACTGAATGGTCTCATTGGTCATCGTGTCCACAGCCATGTTCGGGTCTGCGTACGAGGACCCGAGATCTAATCGGAGGTTCTATATCGCATCCGGCTTGTAAAGGAGTGCGTCAGGTGGAAACGACTCAATGCCCGTGCTCTGAGTATTTCATGGAACCTACTTCTGAGTGGTCGTTTTGCTTGACAAACGAAACGGACGGATGCGGAGCAGGTACGCGATACAGATCATTGGGATGTTATAACATGGACAACCACCTCGTCGACCCGTCGTAAGACAACCGAAATGAAATGAAAAAATAAACGATTGCTTATTATGCGTCTTGTATTGTTTGTAGATTATGTGGTGGCGGCACTGGCATCGAGGAAGAACCGTGTTTAGTACCGTGCTCGATCGATTGTCAAATGTCTGATTGGAACGAATGGGGTGTGTGCAACAGGTTGTGTGGACCGGGAACACATCACCGCTATAGAACCGTAAATCATTTGAACTTAAAATTACTTATGAGTATTTTTTTTTTTTTTAATAACGAAACACATTGTCAATATTATAGATTGAACGGAACGCGACGAATGGCGGACGACCGTGCGGTGAAACCGTACAAACAAAAGTGTGTAACACACCTTGTAACAGTTTTCAATGGACCACGGACCCGTGGAGTCAGTGTAAATTACCAGATAAAGACAAATTAAAAGGCTGTGGCGAAGGAGAAATGTTCAGATTAGTAAAGTAAATAAAAATTATGAAATTATAATTATAATATTATACCGGCAAATAAATGACAGGCAACAACTAGGTGCATATCTGAAATGACACAACTGTTCTGTATTAAATTGAGATGCTGACTAAATCAATATATCATTATAGATGCATTCACGTAAATACCGGAATCGAAATGTCAGAAGAATACTGTGACTGGACAGTGCGACCAGACGGAGTAAACTTGTGTACCATTGCGTGTCCTGGGGATTGTGTTTTAAGTGGTTGGTCAGATTGGTCACCTTGCCCAAAAGTAAATATTCATTGAAATTCAAAATTCGGTTATTCACACTTTAATAGCAACGTATATTGTATACATAATTAAACGTATACCCATCATTATAGGGATTATTTTAAGTAACAAACGAATGTATGAAAAAACAATTTTTCAGGATTGCCTGTCGTCGCACGAACAACAACGCACCAGATTATTGCTTAGAAGCCAAAGTCCTACCGGAGCCAACTGTCCAATAGCCATACAAACACAACCGTGCCACTTGAATTTCACTTGCTTTAAATATTCATGGAAAACTATAACGAATGTATCATGTTTGCCTTTGGGCGGAAGTCCGTGTGGTGAAGGTATGACCGTCGGATCGGTGTATTGCGAGCGGAGCGATGGTAGAACCGTCGCTGAACGGTAATTCTTGCGTTTTATTTTGTTCATAGTATATTAACAATAATTGTATTGTAAATAAATATTTGTAATTAAAGCAACATTGAACATTTGTTTTATTTCAACAGGTTTTGCGCTGATCATCCCAAACCAAATCCGTTGGAAAAATGGTGCTATATCGATTGTCCAGTCGATTGCGCCCTTGAAGGTTGGTCACCGTGGAACGCGAGCTGTTCTTGTAATGACACAGGTGATTGTAATATTGATAAATACTAAATTCATATGGACCCCATATATATTGTGGGATCAAAAAACAACGAAAAACATGTGACGCGGTGTTTGACAATATTATGTTTTTGGCTTAAAAGGTGTATCACGCAGAGCTTACACGGCTATGAATCCGAGTCCGACTGGTAGACAATGTCCTATGACCATCGAACAATGGAAACCCTGTCCGGCAGTACCGTGTTACTCTTGGTCTCTCGGACCGTGGTCTGTGTGTCAACTTCATGTAAGTTTCTAAACAAAAACATACTATGCATGGGACCGATAAAATAATACAATCTCATAATGCATCTACCATATTTGTATTTGTATTTTATTTTTAGGAATTTAAAATAATAAAATAACAAATCATAAAATAATAAAACTATAAATAGTACTTATATTCTTATTTTTTATAATAAATATCTACCTACAATAAGCAATTTTCATTTTGGAGGTAGAGAGTTACATTAAATAAGTGAAAACAAAAAAAGTGCTTGAATAATCAACTTAGGTAGCAAATAATATGACGTGTATATAACACCGATAAACTAATAACATAATTAAAATCAATATTGACATTAATTAATGAATTATCACAATACGAAGAGATATTTCATATTTTATTATTAATAGATGTATTAGACTATAAACCGATTGAAGTTAATGACAAATTTACAATATTATTGTTTTTTGAGATGGGTAATTGAGGTAGTGGTCCAGTATTAAAAGAGATACCTACATGTGTATTTTTTTACACCAGTAATATTGGCGTTAGACCAAAGTACATACTGGGACCTATGAGTATAACCGCATCAACAACACTGTTTGACAATACAAATACCCAATTATATGCAGAGGCGTAGCCAGGGGGGGGGGTTATAACTTCCCCCTCCCCAAGAAATGTATTTATGCATTTATGTAGCAAAGAATTTAAAATTTAAACCCCTCCCCCCCCCAAAAAAAAAATAAATATTTTTCTTGGTACGCCACTGCGAATAATATATGCATTTCCGGTTCAGGGAGCTGCGTGTGGACACGGCGTGACTACCAGAAACGTGACGTGCGTGCGGAACAACGACGGCGAAACGGTCGAATCATCTTTCTGCGGCTCGTTGGGTCAGCAGAAACCGCTATCCTGGCAGAACTGTTACGTGTCCTGTGGTCCCGGTTGCACATTGTCCGAATGGAGCCCGTGGTCGCATTGTCACGGAGATTGTCAGAAGGAGAGCATCGGATACGAGACGCGGTCCCGCACTGTAATATCGCAGTCGCCAGCCGGCACCACTGCATGCACCGACCCGCTATGGGAGACCCGAGATTGCCGGATACCACCTTGCATGACCTACGACTGGGCCCTCACTCCTAACGCTGATGTCATCTGCCGTAGATCTGACGGACTCGTGGTGTCGGAATGTGAGTCGAGACAATATCGATTAAACGCGAACCATGACGTATTGTATAATTTATCGTTCATAGAATCTTCAAACGTTTGGTTAATATTGACTACTAATCAGCATGTCATCACAAATTTTAACACGCAAGACGTGCCACACAAATAGCTTTCGATCTGAAGGCCCTCCCCCCTAGGGAGGCATGAAATCTTTTAAAAATACACCAAACATTAAAACGTTATTAAATATTAAATTAACTAAATTGACGACGTTTTATTTATATTAATCTCATTATCAACATCTTATAGTGGTGAGGAAGGGGGGCATAAACTGGTACAACATTATGAAAAGTGGCATGGTCCTCAATATGTTGAGAATTTTTGAGTTACACCTCAACTTCATGATACAATATTGTTTAAATTTTTTTTTTTTTTATTATTTAAACGTCGAAAACAATTTTGACATTTCACAGTACATGTAGAGAGGAGACATTTTTAATACGAATGCAACAGAGAGAGCTTTAAAAATATAATATATTGATCATAGGGGTACTAGAAATTTAAAACTTAGTTTTACAGGCTTTAATCGCGGAATAACCAAGTTTTTAGATCGATATATTACGTATTGATATTATTTTATTATAGTTACAGAAACAACTTGATACAATGTATGAAAATTACCTACCTTTTATACTTAATTTTAAAACCTCGACTTGAAAAATGCAATAATTGGTGTTGCTGCGTTTGGAAACAATATTAAATTATAATCTACATGCATAATATTTATTAATTTTCTTGTCGATTAACTGACGTATTATAATATATCTTGTAGCTTCTTGTAACGAATCGGAAAGACCAAAATCAATGTGCAGTACCTTGCAAGGAAGCTATATATGCACCAAGGACATCTGTATGCCAGACGACAAATTGAATTGTGACAAGTTAACCACTTGGGTGCAGCTTAAAGACGATCCTCGCATAGTCGATTACGCCTTGTGCTTTGGATTTGGCATGATGATGATTGCTGCAATTGCCGTGTTCCTTTATTTTGTGCGGTATGTTCGAACGTTTTTGTACGTTTAATTAGTCATTAATATTGAAATTGCTGCTTATAATAATAATAAGTGGCTCAAACAATATTACTTATTATAGATTTTTAAAACACACCATGTAAACGTATAAACATGACTTAATTTTAATCGATTTTAATACACCGTGTCACTGGTAGTAATTAATATTTTTATTATTATTCTAGTCCTTCGAAAAAACGGAACGAGTGCAAGTATCATAAACAACCGGATTTAGCGTAAATTTAACAGTATGGTAAGATTGGTAAGACCAATAACGTAATTACATAAAAACTACATAATAATACCACATTTTTCAAAATATAAAATTTACATAAAATTAAGTTATCCCTCGTCATTAGATAGGTGTCGTATATCGAAAACTAAAATATAACGTATAACAATAATATTATATAATATATTATATTGTGTTAACAATATTATTAATGTTTAAATTATAATAATTAATTATTTCCTAAATTTTAGGTACTATATGGGTCATTGAATTTTATTTGTTTGGGTTTTATTATTATTATTATAGAATACTAAATATATAATACTCGTTTTAAGTATCGTGAATGTTTTGTAGTTTCTTAGAACTTTTCTTGAAAATGCAAATCAAATATACTTACCTTATCTTTTCGTATACTATATAATACATACTTACTACAAATATGGAAATTTGTTCAATTGTTTGTTTTAAATCTTGTTCATGTTTTTAATTTATGTTTTTGTTATATGTTATGTTAGCATGTATTTATATTTTTTTTATTTTATCTTATATAAATACTACATAATAAATTGAAAAATAAGTGATCTACATTATTCAAATAAATTAATTGTATTTATTTATACATGTAGCCTTGTAGGTACCTACAATTTAACTAAACAAATATCCATTAAAACAATCCTCATATTATTTTTCTAATCTTAATTATTATACGCTGTTTAAGATAATATATAATTATAATATCACGTACTCGTAGAAATTATCTCAAATTACAAAAATTAAAATATATTTACTTATAAACAAAAAATGTTAATAATAATTACAAATGAATAATAATCATTTTGAGTAATAGGATTAAATATATGATAATATATTAAAAATACCTTTGTTTTTTTTTATAAAAATAAGTAGTACAAAAATGATACAAATCGATACGACTGATATAAAAATATTGTTCCTCTGTGAAATTCAGTGAATACATAAGTAATTAAATTTATCTTTGGTCAAAATAATTGTAATCCTTTTATCAGATAAAATATAATAAATCTTAAAAATTCCAAATCAGTTAAGTCAACCTCTGATATAATTCAAACATTTTTTTTTTTTTTACTCATAAGTCATAAGGCTTCAACATATGTTTTGGTATTATTTAAAAAAATATATGACCATAACGATGAATAAAATTATGTAAATAATAAACATTGTCCGGTCCAAAATCAGCGCTAAATAATACCATTGGCTTTGTTTCATTTGAGATTGTTTTGATGCATCTCCAATCGGCTCGTCCAAAATGTTTTCCATGTCGTCTTTCTGTAATCACATTAGAACGTTTATTTTATGATTACTTTTAAATTTATATTGTATATGTATATATATATATATATGTGTGTATGTATGTTTATATATATTATGAATATTCATAATATTCGTATGCTAAACAAGTTCCTTCGTTATCGAACAACATAACATTAAAACACCGAATTCGTATGCAACATAATAAAAATCGTCTTAAATTTTACTGCAATAGTTCTTCGTGTATAGTAGACTCATTTTATAATACAATAACACAGTAATATGATTACATATAACAAGAAAAACTTCGTCGGGGTTTTTGCACAATAATATTATAACGATGCTTACCATGAGTGACGTGAATCGCATGACTGTTCCAAATCTTGTGTTCAACAGATTTGTAATATATTTGGGTACCTTATGATCTGGTGTTTTGGACTTGGCTAAGTTGTGCAATAGTACCGACAGTACCATCGACATGGTGACCATACCCAGCGAGTTTGAATAGAACAATACTGCAACAGCACCGAAAAGTGCACGTGATTGATAAAAAAAAAACTATTTACTGAATACAGACAATCGGATTCGGTTTGGTTAGTTTGCGACGTCGCAATATCGCGTTCAGTGAACACGAATATACGGCTTCGAACTGATAATACCTACCTATTAACGGTATACGATTACTCATGATCGGCACATGGTTGGAAATCATCGTCAACAGTATACAAATCACGATCAGTGTGACGCCGCTCAACATGAATTTCTCCGACGATTCCGGGGGCAGCCAAAAGACGGACAGCGTCAAAAACACCACGACTATATAAATAGAATAAACAACAACGGTGCAGTGTAAGACTTATAAATATTATACGATTAGGTGTCCGATTTTATACGTTAACATTACTGTTGACTAAACGATAATAACAATTTATAATAATAATAAAAAAAACGTATTCTAAGTACGCGGATCAATACCTAAGCCCGGAATGATGACCACACTATGGTACGTCGGTATATTCCTTTTCACAGTGATGCTATAGTGAATGTCTTCGTATATATCGTTGGAATTACAAGAGTAGCTCTCGACTCTTCGCCTTTGAGACACTTTCGTTATGTCCCATTTGCACCCTTCGTCCAGATTGATCATGTCTGCAGCCTAAACACACGAATGAACTCGATCATAAAGGCATTTCGAGTAGATTAAATTAAAATAATACGTGCAGTCGGTTATGAAAAAAGAGGTATTTTATTTTGCTATTTGCTAGGTACCCAAAATATGCTTAAATTCTTCGGAACTCTTACGGTCAGTGCGGTGTAATACGACAAAACAACTATATACGTCATATAAAATACAAGTTTTAAAACTTGTAAGATTCGTGGAAATAATAATACATTCGGTTGGTTTGCTTTAAGATCACAGCACGCATTATGTGCACGTAGTACTTAAATTTTTACGAACGATAATACCATAAATATACACTTAAATGTATACGAACGTAGCACGATGCTCGATATTTTTCCTCTACAAGGGAGATCTATGAATCATAAATATGTTTTTGTAAGGTAAATATCTAATAATATACGTTGCTAGAAAATCGAGAAACGTTCTGAAATCGCCCTCGCCGAAAAAAAATTAAAAATAAATAAAAATAAAAATGTCGTATCCAGCCCAAAAACATAATTTGTGTTTATAGCAATAAAATGTAACCAATCGTCGTGACATTATTATAATATATTCTGCGAGTGGGAAATAACAAATAATCCGTACGTTTATCTTCTCGTTGATTTGCATGCTAACGGAATTGCCATCGTACGTCCACGAGCCGAGCCTCAACGAGCAGGTGTGCTCTCCGAACGGCCAATTGGTGAAATCCACATCACAAAACACCCGATACCTAGCCGGCGGTATCCAATGGACCATACCGTCCGACCGGACCACGCAGTTGATCTTGCCGTACGTTTCATCGTTATGTCCATCGGCACTGCGAATCATAAAATTAATATTGCCTTCGTTAATCAGACCTGTGTGCGCTAACGGGGTCGTCGAAAACCACGTAAGCGACATTTTTATCAACATCGAAATACTGGGGAATCGTTGCTAATATTACGATCGTTGTGCATTTTATAGTTCGAAAGTTTATAATTAACTGCTAAAAGCCTGTGACAATTTCATCATGAATATTGTATTTTGTTTTATGTTATAGCCCCGTTGGAAATGATATAGCCTCGGAAGCAATAGACACTATACAGTACTATTTACAATAACACTACTATATAGTTACTACAATCCACACCAAAATTATATACTACTAGACAGTCGTCAAACGAAATTTTTGAGAAAAACAAAAAAAAAATTATATACATAAGCTGAGATTTGGAACGCGATGGAAAATAGATCGAGTTTTCTTTAGTGATTAGTGATGGTAAATTTCGAAGAACTTACCATGAATAAATTTGGTTCGTATAAAAAGAAAAAAAACCTTTTATAATATTAGTTATTTTGTTAACTTGTTCCTACACCATATGTATGTGAAATCACGAAATGTATAGATACGTAAATTAATAATTTCTATGAAAACAAAATTAATTTTGAAACATTGACTTTTGTTAATAATATTATAGGTACCAGGTACCTATACTGGTTATACTTAAAGAGTTTAGGTGTTTTGTATTCGAATAATATTATTATAATATACTCGTTTTTTCCAAAACTCTCAGTCGTTTATTAGCTGATTTGAGCTAATATCATTTGCTGACAAGATTTCTACATCGGCCAAAACTCAATAATTTACTTAACTACCTGACATTATGTTAGAAAAATAATAGGTATTGCTATAAAAATGGATACCGACAAAAGCATAGCCATTAAGCGAGTTTGTACATATGTACGTTTACAATAATATTCGGTTTTGCAATATTCGATTACAGACGTCGTATCCTACCTGTTGTAGGCCACTATATCAGGCATCCATATTTCACCATAAGCCATGTTTATAGCATTAACGTCTCCGTATTCTGATACATTCCACAGAAGTTTTTCATCTTGCCATGTCTACGAAAGTAGGAGCACGAAAGCATATATTTTTATCAATGATTTGTGTACATAGGAACGGCAAGCTCAAAGACCGTTTTGGTCTAGTATTATGTCCTTTATAGTAAACCCAAAAACGTTTCATTAAAAGGACATACGAATGAGAAAATAAAACAATCAAGAACATTTCTAGGATTCATGTAGAACCACGTTAGTTAGTATTAAAATCGATTGTCGATCCATTACCATACAATTATTAGCGGTTTAAATTAAATGCGAATCTATATATTTTTACTATGCTTACCATCGAAACCCAGGCGTTAATAGTCATAATGGAATTTTGAAAGTCCTGCAAACACACATAAATATATATATATATATATATATATATATATATATTTCAAAAATTAAATTATATTTGCCACAACATCAACAATGATCGTTGATGGTATTTCAACATTTAGCAGTGGCGAGGAGAGGCAAGCGTAGGGGAGAAGAGGTTAACAGGTTATAACTTCCCCGAAGTTTTATATTCAAACTTTTGTTTAATCGACTTATTAAAATTAAAAAGTCGGTACTTATGTGGAAGAGAATTAAAAATTTAACCCCCCCCCCCCCATCAAAAAAAAAATTTTCTGGTTACGCCATTGACGTTGAATATATACGATGATATAAACATTTTACTAATATTGTTATCTAACGCATCGAATTAAATACATAATAATCATAAATCGCGTATACAAATCCAGATACGAATCACGACATTGTATATATAATACCATGAAGTATTGGTGCACACAATAGTTACTGAGCAAAGTGATCCAGCTCCAGATGCACGTAGAGCGAAGAACAACTAATGTACTTGGGAAAATGTTATACTTACCAAGTCAATGTACTTCAATACGGTGTTGACCGTGACATTGGTCAGATTGTTGTCGATGACCGGTCTTGAATGTTTATCGTAATATTTCAACAAGTCTCTTCTCAGTTTATCCGGCCACGTATCTCTCCGACGAAGTGTGCTACTGCTCTCTCCTAACACAATAACACGATCAATTTAATAATATGTATTGCGCAATAATATATAAATTATTTATGTATATTTCTACAGATTCACTTCTGATTTTCGTCCGAATATAAAATTGTGAACAATAACATATTACATATATAATTACTAAATTGGAAATAGCGTAAGCTGCACGCGTATGTTGATAATATGACAATATTCTATTATAATAATTATTGATGGTATACTGTGCACAGCTATAATTACACCATGGCGGTACGATTAATCCTATTTTGAGTCAACCATAATTTTTAAGACGGCGATAGTTAATGCCGATTAACAGTGAATAAAAAACAATATTCGAAAACTATTTTCCAAAATGATAACCATATAGTTGGAAATAATTTTTTAAATTTTAACTTTAATGTTAATAATATATTTAATTAAATGTGCACTTTGTTTGCAAGGTTAATGTAAACTTCATTTCATTCTGTTTTATTGGTGATGTCAGAAATTTAAAACGACTAATTATTAATTAATACTCATAGTATATATTATATAATGAGTCATTTTTCCGATATCAAACTTATTTGTTATTCTATGACCATTTGACTTAATTATAAAAAAATTAATTTAATAAGCTAAAATTGAATAATATAACGATTATCTTAAAAATTAGCTTACATTTTAATATAAATATAATAATCTATAGAGATATGATATTTATTTTTATTTTATGTTAATAAAAAATACCATAGAGCATAATATTTTACCTGGTAATAATAATTAATTATGATTTAAATACATAAGTGACTATTCAGTGAATAGTCCATCAAGGTTAATACTAATATATGGAATACATGACTGAGAAAAATTAAAATTTTTATTATCCTTGTGGTACCATCATATTAAAATAAAAATAAAAAACAATTTGTTATATAAAATAACAATAGTATAGGAGAAATAATTGTATAAGGATCTAAAGAAAGAGCGAAAGAAAATTGAGCGTAAACAAAATAAAATGCGAAACTTTTGAGTGCAGTGATATAATAGTATTATGAAAAACAAAAGACATAATTAATTATTATACCTTAAAACCTCTAAATAATTCAATTTCTTTAAATAATATTTATAAAATTCTTGTCCATACATAAAATAATTTAAGCAGTTCCTTAAAAAGAAAACAATAAAATGTATAGTAAGTAAGTATTTTAGGCAATTACTTTAAATATTAATAATAAAATAAAATTCATATAGTCAATTAAATATTTTAAGCAATTATTTTTAAATAGTTTTTATTTTCTGTCGACCTAAAATAAAAATTGCACCCAAAAGTCTCAGCGCTTGCTTAATTTTCCTTGTACTCAATTGTCAATCTATCAATTGTCGCTACAATCCTCACTTCACTCAAAATATATTATAATAGTATGTATGTTTATTATTCGATATTCGTTTTTTTTGAAACAATCAATAGACTAAAAGACGATTTTATTATTTGTTACATTTGAATTTTAAATTCAATATTCATTATATTTGTTCGAACAGTACTTAAATCAAAAAATGAAAAACTAATTGCTTAATACTCGTAGTTTAAACAAACACTTATGAATAAACATATATGTACTTTATAGATTTTCTTATCATACAAAATATTAATAAAAAATAAAAAAAATTATATTTACCTTTACGCTTATTTTACATATTGTTTTTTGTTCATATCTATTACGCTTTAGCTAGAACTAATTTTTCGGTTAATTGTTTATAATATTTGTATTAACTTATGCAGCGTATTATAATAGTTGTTTGATATAGTTAAATAATAGACTTTTATTACAAACTGTGTATTGATTGAAGCAATTTTATTATTTAGAATCACTGCGTTTACATTATAGGTATATTAAATAATTGGATGATTTAAAACTTGATTAAATTATAACGAACGAGTCTATATAAATGGTAATAATCCTTAATACGTCCTTATCATAAATAAATCCATAAACACATATAATTGTACAGTGCATTGGCTTAAATCAGTATAAGTTGGTGCGTGAATTAAAAATGGAAAACTACAATATTAATCGATATCTGATTTACATACCTGGAGTTGTAGCAATTGTGTTCACAAAACCAAAAGCGGTGATTAAAAATAGGACTTTTTTCAAATAACAGGTACACATGGTTATTAGTTTAAAATATTTTAATGTAAAAGATAGGAACGCTAGTTTATAAAAAAAACCCGATATCAATTGTAAAAAAATTAATATCAAACTTAGAATAAAAATTATGAAACTATATTTAATCGTATACACGCATGTAGGAGTTAATCCCCGCAATGCTGTCGAAATATTATGTGTTGTTTTAAAAACTGCTTTGGCACAACTGAATGCCGCTGTATGTGTTTTTTATTATATACAACAGAGGAGTTAGATTACACCGACCGCATGATAAGGCATACACATTTTGTTTGAAATAAATCGTTGATTTTTTAATAACAGATAACACTCAACGACTCATTATTATAAGAATTAATTAATACGCCGTGTTCGAAACGCCTAAGAATAAAATACCTCATGTAATTAAAATGAATCTCAGTTCAATTTTAATCACCAACAAACATTATAGTATTATGTTTTATCTTAGCGTCGCTAACCCCATAAGTATACATACCTATACATTAGTGTAGTACATATATTATTACGATTTTACTAAAACTATTATTTATATTAATATATATTAATTTATATTAATTTACTAAACATTACACAAATTTGACAGAACACTTTTTATTTTTATTTTTTTTAATCAAAATATCCATATTGTTCGTACAATAAATAAATATAAAACTAAAACTATCGCATGGACGTACTAGAAATTAGAAAACTAGATAGAGAAAACTACTCAACCCAACGGTTTAGTCAGTAGCACCCGCTGATTGCTGGTAACGCAATTTTGAAGTAGGTGAAATTAAAATGGAAATCTATATGAAAACAAACACTAATTGATAATGCATAATAATGATGCAACATAGATATAAAAATACATTATGTTATGATCACGAATTATATTTACAATTTTTATAAAAATGATTTTATGTATATATTACAGCGGTACAATCATATTATTAAATTGTTCAACATTGTTCATGATATTTTACAACTGAAATTGTTTACGGATGGTTTTCAAATTGTAATAATTACTTAAAATTACTTTGATTGGAGAAACCCTAGATTTAGAATCAGCTGGATTCCCATAAATAATATTATATGCTAATAGGTATGTGCTATTTAATATTCATAAATCATTTAACCACAGAATATCGCGTATTCGCATATTTGTTGAAATTATGACTGTTCTGCGTGGCACGAGACAAATAAAGTCAACATTGAATTGGAACGCGCTGTCGAATGACATATTTAATGATATATTTTAATACGAAGTCCGAATTATTCATCATGCAATTATTGGAATACTTGAGGTAAGATTGAATTTTCGTCACAAACTCGTCGAACGAAACACAATGTTATAATACATTGGACGATTTAATAGCGTCTGGTGCAAAGCTCATTCTGAACTTGATATAACTTATAAACATAAAACAAAACCCGCGATGTTCAAGTGGATTAAATAACCCGGTATACGAGTGTATCGCAACGGTAAACTCTTTCTATTATTATAGCTGCAATAAGTGCAGATTAAATCACTGTTCGACGTGGAACGTTGACAAAGACGTCATAAATTGCCCCAGCCACCAAATCTTTCGAAGACGATAGCGGAAATCCCAAGACGTATAATTTTATTCCCATTGCCGTGTACCTAGTCGTAAACAATATAACTTTCCGATAACTCTACTATTATGTACGGTCGAAAGGCACACATTATTACAGAATATATGAAAGAAGTATACGGCTTAAACTTCAACAGAACTGGGTACTTACACTCGTTAGTCTATACCAGGGGTCGTCAAGTAATTTCTATTGGAATCCTAAAGATTAAAATAATAAATCAATGAGAACCGGTAAAAAAATTAAACAGCCTGGAATGGCTCCAACCCTTTTAGGCATTACAAAACAATATAGTTCTGTCCACTCGTTTATAAGCTTCCTATTTTCGATGTAAATTTTGTGTTTTTTACTCAACCTATTGAACGAATAATAAGAAGAAATAATATAAAACGAAAAACGCACTATATCCACAGACGAATGTTCACGTACTTTATCATCAACTAACTTGTTATTTAGAAAATACGGATTATAGACAAATAATATAACTATTTCAATGGATAGTAACGATAAGCAATAAATGTAATTTTCACCGTCGGTATATTTGAAATTTGGTATCGTCACGACTCGGCCGTCGGCCGATAACATCGTAATAAAACTGATTATTACCTCCCCGATAAAATATTTGCAATGATCTATGACATAACTATAATCCGAGTTTGATAAATTAAATAAAATAAATATTCTCTATTAATAATAAATAATAATACTATTATAGTAAATAACATAGTGAAGTACAGTTGATAAGGTCCAGAGTTTTGACCGACCCCTGGTTTATATGTTCTCGACTGCTCGTTAAGACATATCTTTGACCGACGATTATATTCTTTCGACATGGTAATTTTGGTTGCCCTCCCCCCCTCCTAGATCACAAAATCTATCGGCATGTGATTGCGTGTGAAATCTAAAGTCTTCCGAATGAAACCTACACTCATGAACGGGATGTAACACAATATTGCGTTCGTTCTACCTTTTTATACGAGAAAAACAAGATACTATTGTGCTCCGTGAAATAAATATATTGTCTCTTTAACAATTTTCCTTCTCAATTTTATAGGCTTAGGATTAATAAGTGACATTAAAATTAAATCATCGATCGTTTTAGGCTCAAAACTGACAAATGCATATGTAGTACATATAGGTACCTACACTAAAAAAAAAAAAGCCATATTTAAAAATATTAATTTTAGCAAAAATTCTTGGTTCCATTACTTTATTACTTTCAAATATTCTAGGGCAAATATTTCATTGCACTCTAATTTTATCCAAGCTTATATTATAAATTTCAATTTTTCTTCTTGCTCCTTTCAAGATTTATTTATATATACATATATTAATATTTTTAAATAGTGTACCGATTAGAATTTTTTTTTTGCCGATAAAAACGTAAGACGTGCACGCAATTGTATTATTTTCAAGAGCGCGATTGTGTTGCACTGTCATGGACGAATATAAAAACCAAATAATGAGATATAAAGGGAAAAAAATAACACCACCGCAAAATATCTTGCTCGATTACGCAGCTGATCGAGCGCAAAAAACACACATTGATATCGAAACGAATCAATGGACGTCATCTTGACGAATATAATTTTAAACGATGAAAATAACATGGATGAGTGAAATAACGAACTGCTTTTATAATATAAATTCTAATTTTTTTGTTTGAACAAATTTAAATCAAAATTATATGACATCATACAACATATTATAATATTATTGCATAATGACAATATATTCCAATAACTTTGAAAGTTCTTGATTTCCGTGTATTAATATTTTTTTTATTAAGACCGTAAATATTTTACAACTAATGAAATATCATAAATAGCAATTTAAATATTTGAAACAAAAAAGTACAAAAACTGATTAAAATCAATTAATTTTTATACATTATCATCGAATGTAATTTCTAAAATAATATACAACTATTTAAAGAGGTATGAAATGATAATAAAATAAATCAGATAAAATTAGTCATCGCTATTATAAATATTCCACTATACCTATATAGCCATATAGACTATAAAGATATTTTTTAATTTCTATACTCATATAATGAATATGTAATTTTTAGTTGTTCAGACAAATGGTTATTTATTATATTATTTTATTATGAACGTATTTTCGGACGATAAACCGAAGCCAAAATATTCATGCAGTAACAATTGAGATAAGACATATCATCATGATATTTTAAAAACAAATTTTTCAATTTTCTTTCTAGTTTTTTAGTGTAAGTAAATGAAAAACTGAGAAAATCTCGTAGCATAAAATTTCTTATAATAAAATAAAAAAAACTGACAGTTATTAATTTTTTTTTTTTTTTAATAAATTAGATAAAATTAAGTACCGAATTTTGTATTTTAATAGTAGAAATATTTATTATACGTATATAGGTATGTACACTTCTATTCCATTACATTCTACAGCTGAATCACAATTGTGCTAGATAAGATATTCTATATACAATAAACCTGTATAGTGTATATAGATTATGTATATAAAAAGTATATCAACCTTCGCTCAAAATACTTTTTCGAAACCAACAGCGATAATTAGTGTTAGTATTGTGAATTTTTTCTCCGCTATTGGGATTAGTATGAAAAAAAAATATGTAATATAGGTATTCTGTTTTTTTTTTTTTCACAATCTCGATAATTGTTACAAAGCATGGTTTTTACCATTTAAAAAAGGAAAAGATAAATAATTTGAAATTGTTCTTGTATTAAACGCAAACCACTAATGATTCGGAGTTTCATGTTGTTGATATACTATATATATATACGCTATACATAACTGCTGGCACACTATTTAAAAATGTTCGGTCTAAATAAATAATTATAAATAATTTTTAACAGTTAGTGAAAACTTGAAGATCTTATTTTGTAAAATTAAAAAAACCTGAGTAATTCATTTTAAATGTTGGCATAAAGTTGACTTCTTTAACGAATTATCTTGTGATAAATGATAAGTTCTACATTATAATACCAGTTAGTCTTATGTTTATATACACGGGATTAAAATTCTAATTTATCATATTATTATATACTAATGATTACTATAGCTGTGAAAAGTATTTCTCCTTCAAATATGGATATTATAAGATTTTAGAAATGTATTAGTTTTTTAATGATAATTTATAATTATTATTATTGCTTCGTTATTTTATATTATTATTGTACACTCGTGATATTGGTATTTAGAGTTCTAAAATGTAAAATTCAAATGTTCTGTCTCGATGTGTAAAAAATAGTTATTTTATTAAATATATAAAAATTTCTTTATCACGTGAAACACTCGAGTTATGGTTATTTAATGATTAAATATTCAATTTAAAATACGTCAGTACTATATCATATTATTCACTGACCTTCGCTTAGAATCATTTTTCAAATTAAATGGTTTATCATTGGTTTAAATTTCAAATGTATAGAAATAACGCGACCAATACGTCCGTCTGCACAAGTATGAAGTAACCTGTACACGTTTTGAACTCTTCCACTAATCCTTTGCAGTAGACTGTTCGGAAAGCTGATCAAACGGGAATGTGGCTTACTGAGTTTTTTTTTTTTTAACTTAAATGTTTCAGAAGAAAAAAAACGATTCCATACTTTTATGCAAATTTATAACTCAACTTGAGCCACAAGTGTGTTTGATAGTTGTTGTAATCATCGTTTCAATAAACTAAGTACTATACGAAATAACTAATAAGACAACGTTTTTTTGGATATAAGTTGCGTATTGAATTTGCATAGGAATATTACAAAAGTTCTCGTGTAACTCTAGTATATACTCGTAGGTTCAATAGATAAAATCACAAAAACAACATTTTACCTTTCCGAAGATTTTGCATAAAAAAATAAAATAAAACACATGTAACATAATAGGTTAACCGTGGTATTAATTAATATGTTATTAATTTTATGGATTTGTCGATGTTTATTGTACGGCGTATTCTTATCTAAATTTACACAACGTTTGACTCCAACAGTCACTGACCACTACCGTTTTCACTAACACCCTAATATCATTTTAAGCTTATGCAAGCACTTATCAACAAACACGTCACTATTTGCACAATATATAATACATATGTATACATGCATTTCTTAAGCTTCATTATAATCTTATTGCAGATTTATTTATTTATGATATAATAGGTTAAAATGACTTCGATAACTGATTTGTTATCTTTAATGCTTACACACGTGTAACAACAAGTTCACGCGGATCAATCATAAGTTATTGGGATGTGATTTCAGAGCTAATATATAAGCTTGTATTATAAAAACTGAATAAAAATATTAAAAAAAATATCATTACTGCTTATATAATGCTGTTGCTGAGAAAATATTTTTGCTGAACACTGCACCAAGTGTTTCGCGATAATTTATAAATTCAAACTGTTCAAAGTAATGAAATAATGTGATAAATTATTATTTTTACCAGTCTATTTAAAATTATTAAGTCTTGTCCTGTAAACATTTAATAATAAAAAGAACCGGATGGGCCTCGCTCTATTGTACAGTTGGGGTGGAGTGCACTTCGTTTATAGGATATGTTATTATAATGGATTTGTTACATTTGAATGCAATGATAGATATACGAAAATAACAATTCTGAACGGAGTTAAAATGTTTGTCTAAAATATGTATGTAATAATATAATAGTATTTTATATTTAAATTGAATTATATTGCAATTTCGAAAAAATATAAATTTCAAACAGTCATAAAATTTTTTCTTAAAGTCCAGTAGATATTGTTTTATAGCTTTTTGAAGAGTAAGTTATGGATAACTCAGTGTTAAAATTTTAATCCCTAAGTATAAACTGAAAAAATTTTATGAATTTTCAACTACAAAATAACTTGCAAATCAACGCAATTTTAAGGGTCAGTCATCACGTTTTGAGGCAGTAAAAATGCTTCGATTTTCTTAAACAGCAACTTTTCTGAAAGGAAAGTGAATGTATTTGGTACTTGAGTAAGTCAAAAATCCAACTTTTTCAGAACTTTTTAAAAGCATCAAAAAAAACAATAAAAAGATTTACGAAAAAACGGGAAATTTTACGCAAAACCATGTTTTGACAAAACACATTTTTTTAAAATGCTCTAACTCAAAAACGAAAAACCGCAAACACTTGAAATTTTTATATTGGTGTTTTCTATACATGGTAACGTTTTCGATTTTTGTAAGTTTTTTTTTTTGAAATATCTATAAAATTTATTTGGCTGTCCGAAAACTCTTGAAAATTTAATTCAATGTTTATTTTAAGTTATACTTATCGTAACTAAAAAATATCGAAGATCGTCTAATTCAAATTTTTTTATAAGCCCATAAAGCTCAAATTTGTATAAAATCAAAATCACGATAATTTGCAAGTTATTTTGTAGATAAAAATTCATAAAATTTATTCTGTTTATACTTAAGGTTCAAAATTTTAACACTAGGTTATCCATAAGCTACTCTTCAAAAATCAATAAAAAAAATTTCTACCGGACTTCAAGAAAAAAATTGTATAACCGTTTGAAATTTTAATTTTTACGAAATTGCATACTATTGCATTATATTTCAATTTAAATATAAAATACTATATTTTTATACACTCATTTTAGACCAACATATCATATCTGTTCAAAATCGTTATTCGTATACAATGATACCTATCATTGCATTCAAATTTAACAAATTCATTGTAATGATCTATACTATGAACGAGTTGCACTCCATCCCCAACTGTACAGCAGAGAGAGGCTCATCCGGTTCTTATTTTTATCTTATCTTATTTTCCTACATTTTTGAGTAGGTATTCGATTTAAGCATAGGTATAATATTTTCGAGAGAAAAGGAACATTATATTTATTATTATGTAATTATTCCAAATGTTCAAAACCCAATCAGATTTTGATAACCCTGAGTATTGATATTTTACCTTTTCCCATTCTTATAAGACCACCAACTAGGTTACGACTTACGGCTATCGATGTGACGACGCGACTGGATAAGAACAATGCACTAATTGTTGAGTTTCATTTTATGATATTTTGCGAATTGTGCGTTTTAAATTTTATTGAATTTAAAACCATGGTAAAATACAGTGTAATACAATACGACGATATAATAATTATATAAACGATAGTATAATACTGTAAATCTAAAATCGATTATAATTATATTTTTATAACAATAGGCAATAGGCATGTTTAGACTACGTCATATAAGTATTTTTATGTTTTTGAATGATTTGGCATTAAATTCCCTAGATACTTTGTCCTTCAAACTGAAAGACATTATTAAAAACAAATTTAACAAATTTAATCCCTGTCATTAAGTGCCTCTAATGATTGGCTCCTTATATCCTGACACTCAAGCCATATAACACACTCATATATCACATGTGCTTATTGTAAAACTATAATTACAGCTTGTGTATTTAATAATAAATGTTAAAATAATAAAAAATAAAAAAAACGTACAGAAATAAAGTGTGTTGCAATCTACATAGGTAGGTGCGTGTTTTGGTTGTTGTGGAAGTATTATACATTTTTATAGTTTGTACTGATATTGATAAAATATTTTCGTGCACGTGAAATTCAGTGCTTGCCGACTACGGCGAAATCTATTGAAGACGAACAATGAACGTAGATATTGAAAAGTATGTAAAAATGGTTTCATTCGAATTTTTTACATAATATGTACAATATTAATTACGTAATATTAAGTATCGATAATGTGAAATTTATTTTTAGTTTATTGTTAGTTTGATCAACCAAACATTTCTTAGACTCATGGGAAACGGATTTAACTTGTTAATATTGGAAGCCTATAATGTAATATTTCATGTACTAAACGTACCTATTCATCATATAATAACAGAAAAAATATGCACAGAAAACAGTTAACTGCGTATGTTATTAGTATTTCCTGTATGAAAATGTATTACTTATAGTAACTGAACATTTTTTTAATTCAATCTGAATGTTATACGATTTTATACTGACATAAAACCATTTTTCTAACATAATAGTATAATACATACATATATTTTATTATTATGTATCGAATTATACTATCCATATTTTTTATATAAATGCTCAATTATTTTTAAATCTTGCATTCAACAATGTTTTTTAATTGTTTGTATTTTCCTTTCAACAATAATTATTTGTTTTTTGTTGTTTCGTGTGATATGGATAATATTTATTAGTACTGATATTATACTCATTACTCGTTAGAAACGCTAGAACAATGTTTTTATGGATGTATCGTTAATCAATCAGAGTGCAGATAATTTGAGAGAAAATGAACATAAATTATATACTTAGTATAAAATGTACCTACAATACTTGTACTTTCAAGCTCGTATTTTTTGAAACAGTACATAAAGCTTGCAATAGTATCTAATATCTATTACAAGAAAATCACATTGTCTATTCCATGTTTATTATTTTATTATAATATAATATTTTATTTTTTCAAATAAATTCAACCAATATGTTATTATGCATACTGAATTCATAAATAAACATTATGCAACGTGATCGTTTGAGTTTTACTGCACTATAAAAAAGAAATTGCTGTGGTCACTGTGGTTATTTTAATAATTATAAGATACTGCGAAGTCTGAATTCATCACAATTCACTAATATCCGTTATTGATAACGAATCCATGATGTACTCAAATACTCAGGTTATCACGGTATAAGAATGAGGTTTTGTGTTCAGTTTATCCAAACCCAATGTATATTCCAGACACTATAGTATAGTACTTTACAGTACCTAATTAACTAAAATTTTAATTTTAAATATGAAATAATAATTTATTTGAAGTATGAAGTTATAACTTATAAAGGAGCTTAAATATTTTAATAAAGATTCTATTATCATATTCTTAACTTTAATATAATATAAATTATTTTAATTTTTATTAATTTAGATTTTTAATAGTTTAAAGTGCAATAGATACAACATGAATGACGGATTTGTCAGAAATGAGTTAAAAATAAACTTAATTAAACTAGTTACAGTAAAGATAATGTTATGGTTATAGGTCACGTTAACAAAATGTAAACTAAAAATTAGTACTATACAATGTCTTAAGTATCATTTAAAAAAAGTAATAGAAATCTGAGTTATAGCAATTTATTGAGCAGCTTAAGCCAAATATTTATTATGGTTTTCAATTTGAAATTTCGACTGAAATGGATACAAGTCATTGCAGTTTTTCCTTATGCACTCCTTGAAAAGACTCCTCTGCACCAAAACGTACCAATAGGACGAAAAAAAAAATGATCTAAAAAGTAGTTAAATATAATTTTATAGCTTTTAAGTTGTTATTACAATTCGAAAAATTACTATAATATTGTAAAACTGTTATATGATCAATTCACGTATAGTTTTGTATACAATAGGTACTAAGTCTGTGGATTTTATGTTGTCAAATTTCGATATGATGATAATTATAGTTGTTCATGGATGACGATTTTAGCTAACTGATCGTGTAGATGAAAATATTTTAGTAACAGTGTGGTGGGCACCCGATTTTTCGTAAAAAAGTTTATATAGGACAACCTCATATTTTAATACATATACGTATTCTGGAGAAACTATTTGCGAAACGTTACTGAACTTGTTATGTACAAGCGCACTTTTTTTTTACTGGTTTAACCAAGATACATAGACGTACTATAAAGAGATTAATGCAAAACGCAGACGCGTATATATATATGTATATATAAATACGAAGTACCCAAGATTTTTATGATGATTGGATTTAATTGAAATATACTATGAGATATCACATCCTGCGTGCGAATTAAATAAATACTGCGTGTATTATTAACAAAACATTTGTGCGACGGCTTATAAAAAGATACGCTGAGTACGCATTAAGGATAATTTATTGTAATCTTGGCGTAGCCAACGATGGTGTCTTCTACAATATATTTCCAGTCGTATAGGCCGCGATGGACGTTCTACGATCACGATCGTTCCTGATAGCTTTGGTCGCGTACTATTGTGCAGTCGACGCAAGTATAAATCAACATCATGTAATATGCACAATTATACAATAATATATTTAATTAACTGTTCGAGCTTTAGACGGAGAAGGGTTTAAGCTATAGCATAAACCGCATTGATTATTTAAAATGTTCACGTGCAAAATACTCGGAGTCGTTTATAATTTTTAATCGTTGTTATTATTATTAGAGCCGTCGTTTATCGAACAGCTGAGTTATTGCATTTTAATCGTGGGTAACCACTAACGATCTGCGTTGTGTTTATAAGAATCCTTCAGCTACCTACTCAACTATATTTATTTATTTATGTATTTTTTATTATTAATTCGTGGCAACTCAGGCAATTCCATTTTTAATGATTTTGTGTAATAGGACGACGTAGTTTATTGTGTTATTTTTGGCATTCTTTTTTGCGTGGTATACAATGGTTGGGAGACAGGGTGAGGGAGTCTTGATGGTTTCTTCCACTGGGCGATCGCCCCGTCCTGAAAGCAAAATCACTAGTGATCGGGTTCGAACCGATGAATGTGCGTTTAAACACGGTCGCCTTATTCGGTATCTCACTCGGTCACGATGCTCTCCTATATTTAATATTATTCAACACGGTTTAATAAAATGTCACCATACTATGCCCCGCGAGTATATATAATAATATATGTACGTAGTAACGGTGTCGGCGGGCTTAACATATCACTATACAATTTTATCATGTAGATACGCATTCCTGATGTCTAGTACTGATTTTTCTTTTTTAAATTCGTCATATTATGTTCATAGGCTTTGTACAAATGCCCAATGAAAACATTACGGCTGCACACGCGTTGAGAAAATATCTGTTCAAGAACTACGATCGCGTGGTGATCCCAGCTACGAGTAAAAAACCTGTTCAGATAAAAATGACCATCGTGTTCAATAGCGTGGAACTGGTAAAACTATTGGAACATTTTCACATATATTGCAACACAATAATAATATTATTACTTTAATATCATCATTGTCATTTTTCAGAGTTACGACACATCGCAAATGATATTTCACGCCTGGATGAGAGCGGTGAGTATATTATATACCGTGGTGTATAATGTACGTCAAAGAGACCATAACTCTTTGACATATATAACAAGAGAATTCAACCCTTTTAAATATCAGGGCACCTAATATTTTTAAAAATTCTTGCTATTTCCGCGTTTCTAATGAAAACATGAATTTTAAACATTATTCTACTTTTAGCTTAACACGCTCCATCAAGCACTTCACGTTTTTCGATGTCTTTTACATAACCGTTATACTTTTTATTTGATTGGAATAAAAAATATACATATCTGTTATACTCAGATATGGATCAAAGAGGGGGGAGATAATAAGGAACCAGAAGCTCACCGCTTTCCTATAATTCCAAGAAAAAGTTTTTTTTTCATAGACTTAGGGAAACCACTACAATTTAATAATTATTTCCGATTAATATGTAATCATTTCAAAATTTTGAACTTTTCAACTGTAAATAAAATCATAAGTACATTAAAAAAAATCGTTTATACTTTTTTGTAAGCATAAAATTTAAAAGCACACACCATTCATCGATTTACTGCACTGAGCCTTGTATCAATCAAAAACATTATACACAGTATAAGTAGCATTCTAAAACATCCTTAAAATCGTTGAATCATTTTCATCAATCGTCATTGTCAACCACCGTCTCTTCGTTCTTTCCGTAAGAAAAATAAACCAATATTGCGTTAAAAAAAAATTGTCAAAAAACCTACTTTGTCAACTCTATGCACTCGGGGTGAAGACTGTGAAAACTTTTTGGGAACTCACCTGATTATGTTAACACGTTCCCGGATGACGGGTTGAAGACGCACCTGCTCTCTTGAACATATTATATAACTATAATTGTGCTCTCCGTCCGTACTATAAAATAATTATTATGACGTTGCGCGTTCGCTTCCCAGGAATGGAACGACGACCGTTTCACGTGGAACCAGGACGATTACGATCAGATCAAATACACGACAGTTGAACCCCACGAAATATGGCACCCAGACTTCCGAGCCTACAACAGGTACGTCATCGGACCCGAATTTACGAACGTATAATATTATCGTAATAATGTTATATTTTTCTCATTTTGTTTTGTTTTTCGTTACACGTCCGCGTTTTTTTCCAGCATTGGAGTGGACGTCGAACGTAGCAACACGCATGCCTTGATCAACAGCACCGGTCACGTGTTATGGGTTCCACCGGTTCGGTACCGGGTACACTGCAAAATGGACATGACCCGGTGGCCGTACGACGTTCAGACCGGATATCTGAAAATCGGGTCTTGGGTGTACAGCGGAAAAGTGATAAACATGACTGAAACCACTACGTTGCACGAGGTCTGTGATCGTTTTTCTCGTTAAGTTTTAATAATATACATCAGTGCTTCTCAAACTTTCTTTGTAATGTAGCCCTCTAGATTTATTGTAAAATTTGTATGGCTCCCTAAACCCTATAGAGGACCATGGCCCACAGTTTAAGAAACACTGCGATATACATTTTATTACAGCAGCCAGACGCGTACCCGTAAAAAATGGGCACAGGACGCTGTACCGCGATCTTAGTATGGGTTCAATAAAAAATAATATAAAATTAACATAATGATTTATGAAAAATTACAATATTATAAGTTCGTAATTCGAAGACGACAACTTTACCTAAAGTTTACGATGTTAAAGAGGTAATGCGAAAAAGAGTTTATGTGCTGGTATAAATACACCATACACGTATTGTTAATACTCGTACCGGTATTTTATTACGTCGGAAACATTGTTATAAATCCAACTTATCGATTTGATCGGTATGACTACAAACAAAAATACAAATGAATACTCGAGTACAATGAACATATAGTACAATTACGGTTAAGATAAGGAGTGTACAGCTGTTGAGCATTCAAGTCAGTTTGTGTCTGCGTACAACATCGTCTATAGTTCTATACTCTATAACTCTATATGTATTATAGTGACATTTCGCGCGTATAGTGTTATGTTTACCTATAACTGTAATTGTTGGTCTTTTCACAGATCATGATCGTCAGTCCCAGTGCGGAATGGCGAATATTGCGCATTTCCAGTGCGAAAATCTCGCGTCTATACCCGTGTTGCCCGGACGATCTGTATGACCATGTCGAATACAACATCACCATCGGACGCGAATACGGCGAACACCGTGCCGCAACCGTAGCTGTCATGATCGTCCCGGCGTTGTGCAAGTATTTTTCACGTGCCTAAATCCTTTTCACCCTACACTGCAGGTCTTGTATGGCTATATCATATAATGAAGTATATCTCACGCGCCGCCTTCACTGCACAATACGAAATAATATAACAATTGACAGAAGAACGCGCGTATTCCACAGTCCAATTTAAAATTATATATAAATATAATTAAATAATTATTGACCCTTCTGAGCTATTCCATCTCTTCTTGAAACCATCATACTTCTATTTTTCCTTGATTCCCGTTTTTCCCCGGTCGTGTCCCTTAATTATCGATCTCATCCGTAGTATCGGCTCCCTTATACAAGCAACCCATTATCTATTGCAGAGGTTTCCAAACATATACGACAACGGCACCCATGAAAAATAGTTGCTTTTGTACAACCTCAATGTCCAGATCCGAAAATTTATCCGATCTCGAGGGTACCTAGGCACACTGTTTAATTCGATATTATTAGTGCTGACAAATGTCCATATCCCAAAATAAAACTTAAAATTTTCTTTTTCATACTTTCCTCGCATTGCATACCAAGTATAACGCATGGTAGTCTTCGTATTTAAAACACAAGACAACGTTTTCTATCTCCTAAATAAAATAATACAGTAGACATTTCTCAATATTTTCACACACATCTTGCAGAACCCTTTAAGTTGTGTGGAACATACTTTTTGCACCTATGGTCAATGCATATTCTAATATGACCTAATTTGTGCGTACTCTTTGAAAACTTATCCAACGAAAGTGAATAAAAATTTTAAAAAACTACAACATGTTGGGGTTTCATACAAAATTGAAAACTTCTTTGATAGCCCCCTACAACACCGAACGTGTATTAAAATATATATTTCACCATGTCTACATTTTTCCAGCCCCAAAACATTCGCATCCTGTATGCAGTCATACGCGTTCCGTCATCATTGTCCAATAAAAAATAACAAAATTGTATTAATATTATTTTTACAGCCACCGCTCTGTTAAATTTGCTTGTGTTCTGTATCTCGCCGGATGACAAGTATAAACTGATTACCAGTCTGTTCAATGGGTTGATCGTTGCCTCCATTCTACTGGTCATTCACTCCAAGATACCGCTAATACTATCCAGCGTCCCATTCATTGGTACGTATATATAATATATATTTATATGCGGTTTTGTATTTAAAACCTTAAAGGTTAACACGTTTGCATTTTTAGCATTTGCTGCGATATTATTTGTGTTTTTTATGCTAAATATACGTTTATCGGGTATATTGTATATGTATTACGTATTATAGTACGAGAGTATTTTTAATGTATTATAGTATTCAAATAATGTGCAGGGTAATTATTGTATATGTAAATGTAGTACAGCACACGGCATATCATTTATATATATAGACATATAGTAATATAGTATAGTCTTGAAATGACGCTCTTGGACAAAATCATTCATCGCACGCCACCGCTGGCCGGTTTCACGTTAAGAGCGTTCGTAGACCTAATGAATATGACTGACCGGTTTTATGTTTTGTTTTTATCATTGTAGTTCTCTACTACGCCTACAGTTTGGGGCTAACGATCCTGGCGGCAGTGATATCCGTAGCGTTGAACAATATGACCACGGCATCTTCCAAACCCCTCCCAAAGCCGATAAACATCTTCGTCCAATCTAGATTTGTGGAGATGTTGCAAATGGAAATCGACGTAAGATATACTATTATGCATACCGTATTCATAAACTTCGACTACACTATAATAACAAAACAACCATAATATTATTCAATACGTATTCGCTTTAAGATTCGAAAGTTTTTCAATTTTAAGTCTTTAGGATAATACGAGTAACTCGGATACTATATTCTCAACATTTATTTATTTGCTGTTGTTCATAACAAAACAATAATGTCGTAGTAGTATTATACCGGTAGTCTGCTCTAGTACGTCGTATTATTATTTCACTGAACATTGATCTCGTTTAATATTTACAGAGAACAACGCCCGACGATCGAACGGATTCAAAAACTGTGGAATTTAAGAAAAGACAAATATTTGCTAATATAATGGATAAAATATTTTTTGCCGTATTTTCGTGTGTTTATACATTTCTTCTATTCCGCTTTATATTTTAAATAATGAAAACACATTTATTTAATCACGTCTATACATCGTTTTTGTTCGTGATTTTTTGAATATTATACACTATGATAAAATGTTATTTCAAGAACAGCATGTTTTATTTACCAATAATGAATAAATTAGTTTTTAACACATAGTTTTTGGAGTTTATTATCATTTCTAAATTATTCATGATAGTAAGTTGAGTAAATTCAAATCTGATTAGCATGACATAAGAATAATTTGTTTTAATATTAATCATTAACTTAGTAGTACTCTCAGTTTCATTTCCTCCTCTCCACTTGCAATCACGTCCTATATTCAGCGAATAGGTCAACACCTTTTAGAAATTATTGACGCTCTAATCAAGTAGACACTGATTCAATAATTAAAAATAAAAACTATTTTGTTATAAGCTTTCGTTAAATATCAAATATCATAACATATACGTTTTGTTTATGAACATTTCAACTGTATTATACTTCTAAAAGTATATGATTTCGCATAACAGATCATACTATTCTATAATAATTGTTGTAATAGTTATTACTAGAAGCTATTAAAAATAAAAATAAATCAAATAAATCAAATAATATCATACAATTCCAGTGACATATGCTGATAATACTGATATACTAGCTTCAAACAAAGCTCCAAAAATAGCTACCTATAATATACAATACCACCTATATCTAATTTCAAATTGGGCTAAAAAATGGAAAATCAAGATAAATCCATCTTGTTAAGCGATTCTCTTGGACAAAACACACAAAAAACAAAAGAAAACAATCTAATACACACCTACACTCCTCCGCTCATTACTATACCCTTCAATGAGTTTAAAAAACAAACTTTTAATATACAAAACCATTATAACTTCCCTTTAATCATTCGATATTTAAATTTAAGGCCACCCAAAATCCTCTAACATTAAACCTATAAAAAATTTTTACATCGCTGTTTCATTAAAAATGATATTGATTAAATGTCTTAATTCAAACTGTGGATTATATGATTACGCAAGGAATAAGGCGGTCGTGTCTAAATGCACAGTTGCCGATTCGAGCCTGGCCACACGCTCTTTCCTCACTCTTCACAAAAATAAAAGAATTAAATAAAACCCAATACCTACTTTACTAAGGATATGATAAGTCCTTAGTACACTTAACACATTGTTGTTTATATTTTTTATTACTTATTATATTTCAAGTTAAATACATTGAATCGAAAGTTATGATTTTACATTTTCAATGTTTTCTAACGCATTTCTAAGGGTATAACATCATTGGTGATTCAGTCATTTCAGATGTATGTATACAAATGCATAATTATAAATTTATGAAACACCTTGAACTCGATACAATTTGTAAGGCTTAAGAAACTGATAAATTAATGTAACCGTGTACTTATAATCTAATTAGTAATACATTTTATGCATTAAGTGCCACTAGTAAAGCGATAGTAATTTGATGAGTCAAATAAAATATATTCTTTGTTTTCATATCGAATAAAAATAAAGTCCATATTTTGTAATCACGAATTATGATACAGTTTTTATTGATTATTAATAGGTTTGAGAATTTTTTTCATTTTAGTATTTAAATCAATTTGTTAACTTTATGTTTTGAACATTGATGGTTATAAATACCATCTAAAATGTTAATCTCAACTATGTAACAGCTTTACTGTGATATTGTAAGGCAAAACCAAATAGTAGTTGGTGTCTATAGAAAAAAACTAAAAAAAATCATTTTGTAACATAATTAGTTTTCCAACATGTAATCGTTTAACCAGTAATTACCTATATAGTATGATTATATTTTACTGACTGTACTACATTATAATTGCACTGATCGTCAACAGTATTTTATTTGATAATACTGCAACCAAATACAGAATACTGCAAATTAATTTCTCACGCATAATAATTATTCATAATACAGTATAGCCAAAAATGCTATGCATGTATCCATTATCCATTGGGTCTCAACATATTACTTATATAGTTATATATTAAGTGGGTAATAACTAATATTATTATATAAATAATTACTATTAATATTTAGAAAAATGTGCATAAATAATAATCATAACAATGAACGATGATAAGAATGATTTTGTCCATTATCAATAACGGTACATTGTTACCCAATGTCTATACCACATATTCATAATATATACATATTGAAGTATATTATTTCTATAATTTAAAATATCACACCACTATATTTATCAGAGTTTTCGTATTTGTTATCATAATATAGGAGAGAGAGCAATCCAGGTGATGATCGATGATTATGTTTTTGATATTAGGCGATTATATTATAGCATATGTACCTCGGAACTGGTCATTTTCAATTGTTTAATTACATTTACATTTATATTTGGTTGTAGAAGGCGCATAAAACATATTTTGAGTATAATATATTTATGTACAATATAAACAATGTATATTTTAGACATATATTTTAATGTATATTGACTATATATATATATATATATACTAGACACTATGGCAAATAAACTTCCAAGGATTGTAAAATTAATGATAATATTTTAATCGGAGATACCTGGTTCGGACGTCGTTAATAACCGATGATATTAAACAAAACTTTTGACCACTACAGAACAGTCGGCAGTATATTATTGTCATGTAGACGCGCTTACGGAAAGTACCGCAGTCGGACTGTGCAAAAATCAATAGGTTAGACGACGCTCTTGATGACCGTCTGGTATTCAGGTTGATGCTTCATTCAAATTTTACTCCAAAAATATCCGTGGTTAGATAGTTTGCAGACTCAGATCGAGGATGATTGAATGTAAGCCTAAAGAAACGGAGGTTCATAAAGCCCGAAACGTTTTCTTGAAATACCGTGTACGTAATATTATGAAGAAATATTTTTAAAAACAAGTTTCACATAGTTAAAAAACTGAAGAAACGACCTCTAATTGACTAGACAGGTTTTTTTATGAACGTTTATCGTATAATACATATTTTATATTCAATGAAATATTAATTATTATGGACTGTTAATTATTTCAACAATTATTTTTTACGCTTAAAAATGTTAATGGTGCAGTAGGCTAAGAAATGTTGGGCTCACATCCAACAATTCAACCCTCCAAATAATTTTTTTCAACTCCAGCCTGAGTCCAACAAGTAACAATCGAGCACTTCTCGAAAATCCATTTTGTTCATGGAAAGCATTCGATGGAAAAGAAATTCGTCCAAATTCAGTCGAAACATAACGATGGAATGAAATATTCAACATAAAAAGTTTTAGGGGTAGGCTATCCGCAACCGACCGAAATCTCGTATGACAGCCCAATAATACGAGTTTCGAATACTCGGCTCTATTTAAGCAGACGACCCACAAGAGTGATTTATACAGCTATTATAAATAGTGTTTAATACAAAAACTACAACGTTGTTGCTTATCAAAAAAAAAACAAATTTTTTTTAAATTTTTTTTTTCTACCGACCTGTTGAAAACAACACACTGTCACGTGTTGGATTGCTGATTACAACGATGATGAACCAATGAAAGATCCTTAGTTCAAAGGGTGTAAATGCAAGTGCGGTACAATCTTGTTGCGGCAGAGGGCGACGTACACATAAAGGTGGAGGACACGCAATAACGACCGATCAAAAACGCACCGGCTCGGCTGGCGAACTAAAAGCCGTGAAGACGGATACGATTGACTCACTCTTACTCTCTTTTCTGTTTTTTTCTGTCTTTTTCTTTCTCTCTTTTTTCTCCCTTTCTCCCTCTCTCTTACAGTTTCTAACGAACACCGACGCATCGTCGTCAGGGTCGCCTCCGTCTTCAGTCACGTCCCTACAGGGCAACGTCCTTACCTCAGTAAAGTTTTCATCTCCATCTCGCGGCGGGTTGTAAGGATAAAACTTAACCATAGTAAACTATAGTAATTGTACGTATTTAATTTAATATAATTTCTTTTTTTTTGCATTGAATACGTATTGTCATAATTTTGTAGTGTCCTAATAAAATAAAATTCCATGCATATAAAATAAATGTTTTGATTGTCATCAACTAATACAAAATGTGCAGAATCCATCAAATAGCACCCACGACTTAAGAAGCAAAACCAAAATAAAAATCCGTTTTAACTTGAAATAAACCACAATAATATATTGGTTTGCTTCGGTATAATATAATATACATCTATAGTTACGTGCATCATTTCGAATACGAATATTCTTTCAGTTCACGAGTTCAATATAATTGTCCCAGGTGTTCATCAGATATTGATATTATTATTATTAGAATGACGATGGATTATGGTCTTGATCCAATTTCCAATTAATTGTCTACTGCACATCACTGCATTATATCACATATTATATCCAACAGCAATATAACCCTTCAAATGAATCCTAAATCGATAGAATTCCAAGCAGGAATCGTTTATTGCTCGAAATAATTTTACGATGACGTCCATGGCTCTCTGTTATAATAATATTATTATGACTCTCAAGGACAGTAATTCTGAGATCGTCTTTGGTCTCCATTTATTTATTAATATATTTTTTCTTTTGTTGTTAAACATTACAGCAATTTATTAATGTTATTGTTATTATTATTATTTTTTTTTTTTTTTTTTAAACGTTACACTGATTACACTTAATTGAATCCTATATAGTTATATCCTGTACTCAAGTGGACTGAATAACCACGGACGTGTACAACTAAATCGTCCAGCGCAGCGTACGGGCTCAAAGTGTCACGGCATTTGGTGATCACTATAGAGTTATCATTTGGTTTTTCATAATTTTTTTTTCCTCAGCAATGTTGGACCATT
This sequence comes from Chaitophorus viminalis, assembly GCA_025469195.1. Lineage (NCBI taxonomy): Eukaryota > Metazoa > Arthropoda > Insecta > Hemiptera > Aphididae > Chaitophorus > Chaitophorus viminalis. The sequence continues at coordinate 71,482 of JAIPRK010000896.1, forward strand.
GTCATTTTGGATTATTTTTATACATAGCTATACAACTGTGTGCAATTACAACTGGTAAGATAATGTCCACAAGACTAATATTATTGTATCTACTATCTATCTTTATTCTTTAATCGAACTATGATTTAACGAGTTTGGTACATTTCTTTCCTAGCGACGTGTTAAATGAATAATCATTCAAATTTCGATTAAATAGAATTTTTTTTAAACCTGGGTCAATGTAATTTTATTGTCCGACTTAAGTATGTTACATATAGGTGCCCAATAGAAAAGTATTAGAAAATAGTAATTCTTTGTATTGAAATGGATTCTTAAACACTAAGCAAATATTTTTCTTGAGAAATAATAATTTCGTCGTTTATTATTACTCTTGCTAATACATAATGCAGTTAATACGATGCAGTCTAATGATTAATGATTAAAAGTAATAAATTATTGTTTATTAATAATATAAATATTTTTAATTATTTATATCAACTTGATTGCAGTGTATGTGTTTCATTTAAATCTGGTATGTCATTATTTTATCACAACTTGTTTACAGATTCTGAAGTAATAGCTTTCATTATCAACAAGACACTAAGTTGTTAATTAAAATTTAATATTGAAAATTTAAATTGATATCAGCAATACGTATAATGGTTATACGTAAACATACAATGCTTAAAACATTTTTTTTTTTTTACTGATATTGAATAAAAAAAAAATATTAAACATTATTTTCGTGTAAGCTATATTAAAATGTATGTTATTAAAATAGTAATAGTATTAATAGTATTAAGTTAGATATATTCTTTACATACTATTTTTTAGAAATAATAGACTGTATTTTATTTGAATGCATACATGAACATTTTTAATTTCCTAATGGGGTTCTAAGATTTGTATTACATTAATTGAATTTTATAAATCAAATGTAAATATAAAAAAACAACATAATATAATTTTTTTCTTTTTTTTTTTTTTTTGTAAGGCAAACTGTTTCAGAATATATCAGCGCAAAACATCTTGAGAAAACATCTATTTAGCAACTATGACAAAGTGGTGATCCCTGCCACTCGAGATAGCTTCTTAAAAGTAAACATGAGGATAACGATAAAAAATGCAGAGTTGGTAAATACTATCTCAACATATTATTTAATACGTACAAATATCTTTCAATAATTGTATACAATTTATTGAAATATCTTATAGGATTATGAAAAATCTCAAATGATCCTAAGTACTTGGTTCATTGCGGTAAGTGTTTGCTTATTGAATAATATCTAAATAATTTTGTTCAATATTAGATTAAACTACTTTTTTTACAAGAACAAACTATCGAGTATTGTTGTTAACTGTGTTATCACTTATCATTATTGTTACAAAATTATAAATAAAATAGAAATCGATATAATTTAATAATTCATAAACCTTTTAAAGTGGTATAATTTTGATAGATTATTGTAACAAGTAACAACGTGTATATTAACAAACAAAGCATTATTGTTTATTGATTGTATTATAATTTATGAGACAATATAGAAGTAACGAATCATAAATATTAAATACAAGATCGGTTTGATTTTTTGTGTTTTATTTTTGACAAAAAGTTAAAATTTAAAAATATGTTTAACAGTAGAATCATACTTACCTAATAAGTAACAACAGTACAACACTATACAATGTTATAATCTCTGCAATATCCTGTGTGTCTGTGCATACCATTTTATTCATTATAATTAGGGTCCGTACGAATTAACATAAAAAGTACAGTTGTTTGGCTGACAGAACATTATTTACTCTAATAATATTATATTGTATTAGTTATCATAAGGAGAATAGGTGATTTGTAATATGTATAACATTTGGCATCGACTTGGTGTATTGTTAAGCGCTAACGAAGACAACTAGTTTTTATTTAATTTTAGAATATTTTACCTCCGACTACAATGCCCGTCACATTATGCATATAATATGACGTAGAACATTTTATTCATTAATTAGGCTCACAAGTTGTTAGCCTAGTCTCGTATAATAGCCTATACTCTATATAGTCTATATACTCTATTGTATAGATATAAGGTAAAACACTAACGATTTTCTGGACATTACCGAACGTGATCTCTATAAGGAATAGAAAACAATTTATCCTGTTCATATTCCAAAGTTTTTAATGAATAATCGTTTGTTTAGGACTGGAATGACAATCGGTTGAGTTGGGACCCGGATGATTACGATCAGTTGGATACCATTGTAGTCGACCACCATGAAATTTGGCATCCAGACGTCATGGCATACAACAAGTATAAATAATTACGCTCATATACATAATAATATATACCAATTTTATTCCGTATGACTTAGACCTTTTGATAAAAAAATTTATAAAAATAATAAAAAAAGATACATGAGGTTCAATTCCATATGTACTGGTTCTGAACGAAAATGTATTGGTTTTACCATGATGTGTGATGTTTTGATTTTTTTTCTCGAAAAAAGTTTCTGCTACTTATATATTATTATATTCTTATATGTTATTATTTATTTATATAAATATAAAATGATTCACACAGATTTCACTCAGAATCATTTTTACGAAATCTACACTGATTCTAAATTGTATTGGTCAATAAAGCAGTATTATTTATCCCTGTAACTCACCCGACTAAGAAGTTTCACCCTTTTCATTTCAATCTTAAAAAAATAAACTACCAAATCCAAAACTCACGCCGAAATGTCATCACTGAATGGCTTCTTCTTCTAAACACCGATTCAACTAAGAAATAATTAATAAAATCATCCATAGACATTCTCAGGACTCTTTATTACGAAGGAAGGATATGAAAATGTATTAAAGAGCTATGCCCCCAAACCCCTTTTTTTATATAAAAACAACATACATTAAATTATAGCATATTATATTTTTTTACAAAATTATATCAATTTTCCTCTATTTTTATTTTTTGGGCATGTGAATTCATCATGTTTTCAGTCATTTCATACATGAAAATTGTCTATAGTGATAACAAGTCAAATAAATGTTTATTGGTTATACTTAATTTTTTGATTCTTATCATTAAATATCAGTTAAACAGGAAACTCTATATTATTACATAAAAAAAGGCCATCTCATATATCCTCCCCCTCCCACGTGAAAACGCCTATGATACCAGCTGTAAATGCTTATTTTGTACCACAGACTATTGACTATATACAGATTGTGAATTACTCAAAATAAAAAAAAATCTGACAAGGAACTCGCTCTGCTGTACAATAGAGGGTGGAGGGGACCTCATTCATAAGATAGGTTATTATAATGGATACATCAAATCTGAATGCAATACTAGCAGTGGCGTAGTTATGATTTGGTTCTGGTGAGGGGGGGGGTGATATTTAATTAATTGGATAAACATAAAGGGGGTTTAGTAAGTTCCCACACGAAACATAGCAAATAAGCAGGTACATATTATGTAAGTTCCTCCACGAAAAAAATTATACCGGTACATAAGTTGAAATACTTTGTTGATCTATGGTATTACGTTTCGCGTATTATTGAATGAATGTGTAATAATATGATGGGCGAAAAATATAATTTGAGAGCCAAGATAAGGACATGGTGGATTATATTCGTAATTATAATATATTATATTTTATATGTCAATTCATTAAACATTAAAAAAAAAGGCTCAGGGGATCTATCCCCATTATCTCCCCCCCCATAACTACGCCACTGAATACTAGGAATCATTGTATACGAAAAACGATTCTGAACAGAGATGATTTGTTAGTCTAAAATAGGTAAATATAATATATTTATGTCATATTTAAATTGTAATATTATATGAATATTTTCTGTTGAAACGCTTATAAAAAATTATTATGCCAATGGATTTCAATAATTTTTTAATGACAGTAAGAACAACTTCTTTGGAATCTCCTATTCAATTTTCAAATAATTTGTCCCAGCAAAATTTATTTATCAATAATTTTAAAACAAAAATGTAAAAAAATTGAATATTTCAAATGCCTCTAAGTTGCTTAAAAATCTGTATAACATTTTGAAAAAGAAGTTATTTAATGAAAATGCCAATCTAAACAACTAGTAAAAGTATCAAGTTTCCACAGTTTAAACTTTTTGAATAATAACAATTATTAAAAATCGTTTGAGGACAAATAGTTATTTTATGCAATTCCGTAAAAATTAAAATTTCAAACGTTCATAAAAATTTTTTCTAAAAGTTCAGTTCACATTTTTTTTTTATAGATATTTAATGAAAAACTTATGGATAACCTATTGTTAAAATTTTGAACCTACAACTTTATGAACTTTTAACTACAAAATAACTTGCAAATTATCGCGGTTTTGACATATTTCATAAAAATTTGAACTTTAGGGACTTATAAAAAAAAAATTGTGTCAGTAAATAACTACAAACCACTAGAAATACGTACAACTTATAATAAATCTTGTATTCAATTTTCAAGATTTTTGGGACAACCAAATATTTTATCGTTATTTCAAAAAAAACACTTAGAAAAATCGAAAATTTAAACTGTCTAGTGTCTATAAATAGATCAAAAAAGTCAAAATACATCTAAAACTTAATCATGTATAGAAAACGCTAATATAAACTTTTGGTGAAAATTTCAAGTATTTCCAGTTATTCGTTTTCGAGTTAGAGCAAAAAAAAAAAATTGTGTTTTGTCAAAAAGTGGTTTTGCCTAAAAATGCTTGATTTTCCGTAATTTTTTTATGGTTTTTCCCGACCATCCTTTTAGAAAATTTGTAGAATAAGGAAATTGAAGCATTTTTACTGCTTCAAAACATGATTACAGACACAAAAAAAATTAAAATAATACACACATATCATTGTAAAATCAACACGCGTACATTCATCACTCCGTTTAGAACCTAAAATTGATATTTTTATAACCATAAATATAGACTCTAATATTTAAAACAAACCTAGCTGGTAAAACTATACCTTAAATTTGAATCCACATTAAAACTTTAAAATTAAAATAGAGCAAAAACAGTTTCCTTCTATTCCTAAAAAATAAAAAGTTACAGACTTGGTTTCTATTTTCAATTATCATGTCACTCAGATAAATTTCTAGTATTATTACATTATATTATCATGATTTTAAAACACTATTTGACCTGATCGTTTGAAAAAATATTAATAATAACAATAATAACAATCTGCGCCTTCTATAATCGGGGAAATGTTCTAAAATGGCAGCGTGGACGCTAACATGGAAGACGACCGGACGCGCGTCAGCAGCATGGTGAATAACAACGGCTCCGTGATATGGGTAGAACCGGTGCAGTACAATATACACTGTCAGACGGACATGACACATTGGCCCTACGACACGCAGACTGGAATGCTGAAACTTGGATCGTGGATGTACACCGGCAACGTGTTGAACTTAACTACGTACGACTTCGAAGTCAGTGATCGCAGTACGGGAGGTGCCTTCGCACTCCGCTACTTCGTGTCGACTATGTATTTGTACACATCTTAACTCTCGTGGTTCTGCCCACCCGTATTATGTGTTCACTGCAGTAGGTAGAACAGTTGGAACGGGTCGGATGATGAACTATCATATGATACAAAATCTAAGTTATGTCCCAGCCTCCCAGGACAACGGTCGAACACTGGAAACCCGTCAAAATATAATATTATTGTCTAATACTTACTTCAACGGACTACTTTAATTTTAAATTAATTTTTATAACGCAATTAATAATAAAAATAAATATATAATTTATTTACTTTACAGAACTTAAATAAGGGTTATATCATGATTATTATTATAATTTAAATTCTGAACGGCTGTATTGATTTCACAATGATGAGTTTTTTTTTTATTATTTAGTTATTTAATTAATTTTATTTGGAATTTTTTTTTTTCATTTTTTTTTTTTGTCTGACGTCACGTTTTAAAGCAGTAAAAATGCTTCGATATTTTTGTATTGCAATTTTCGGAAAGGAAAGTGAATGTAGATGACAAATCAAAAGTTAAACAATTTCAATGCTTTTCAAAAGCAACAGGAAAACCATAACAAAAACCACTTTTGGACAAAATACATGTTTTTAAAAAGCTCCAAAGACGAAAAACCGCAAATACTTGAAATTATTATCAAACGTTTATATTATAGTTTTCTATACATGGTTAAGTGTTCAAAATTTTGACTTTACAAAAATCTTGAAAATTTAATACAAGGCTTATTATATCAGTTGTATTTATTGCAAGTAAAAAAAAATCGAAATTGTTTCAAAAAATAAATTTTTTACAAGCACTTAAGTTCAAATTTTTATGAAATATGTCAAAATCGCGATAATTTGCAAGATATTTTATAGTTGAAAATTCATAAAATATTTAGTACTTATACTTCAGGTTCAAAGTTTTAACTCAAGTTTACCATACATTTTTCTTCAAATAACAATAAAAAAAATTCTACAAGACTTTCAGGAAAAAATTTTATGACTAATTTAAATTTAAATTTTTAAGAAATTACATAAAATAAGGATTTATCCTCAAACGAATTTAAATATTTATTATGATTTGAAGGATTCGGTTTTTTTAATTTTTTTTTTTCAAAATTTTTGATAAAAATAATTTGGCAAAATACTTGAAAATTTAATATAAAATTCCAAAGAAGATGTTTTTATTGTCATTCAAAAACTATTGAAATGTTTTCGCATAGTTATTTTTTATAAGCTCTTGAAGAGCAAATATTGACATAATATTACAATTTAAATATAACATAATATATTATACATAGGTACCTATTCTATACTAACAAATCATCTCCGTTCAGAATCGTTTTCTTATGCAATGATACCTAGCATTGCATTCAGGTTTCACAAATCCATTATAATGACCTATCCTATGAACGCAGTTCACTCCATCCCTACTGTACAGCAGAGTGATTCCCTATCCGACTCTTATTTTAAATATTATAGTAATATAGCTACTAAATAATATAATAGGATGTATTTTTTTCTTTGATCCTCGTGATTCTAATATTTTAGCTGTGTGGATTGCAATAGATGTTACTTGTCGACTCTTGACCTAAGATATTCATAACTGTATAGTATAGGATTGTTCGAGGAACCGAAAGAGAATTCATACTTTTTACTCGTAGTCACAAATCGATTATGTTTTATTGTTCAAAGCCGTCAAGTCCTACGTAGTACAATTTATTATTGGCCGCTGTTTTCAAACAATGTTAACCCTTTTAAAATACACCTATTTATCGTCTTGATTTTACGACAAGGCACGGAGTGTGAAGGTGTCTCGTTTTGTGCGTTTTTTATTTTTCATACGTATCAATATACAACCCATGTACACGATGCACAGAGCTATTTGACCACGGTTACGGTTTTGTTTTTTAGGTGGAAACGATCAGCTCGCATTCGGAATGGGATATAACCGACGTTAAAAGGAAGAGAAACGTCCAGTTCTACAACTGTTGTCCTGACGATCCGTACATTGACATCGAATACAACATCACCATCAAGCACAAAGTCCATCCCTACCAGTCGATCATCTACATTCCCGCGCTATGTAAATACTTTGCTTTGCATTACGCTCGACCTTCGATAACACATTAGTATAATATCCATGTTTGTATTCTGTGTAAATATTATCAATAATATATTAGAACATGACATCAGCAAGGTCCCCATAAAAATCGTTCTATTTTTACGATTGGAACTACGCACGAAATTTAATCTGAAATATAACTGCAATAAATATGTTATAATCTGTCAATGTTATAAACTTATAAGTCATAGCTCAAATTAATAACTCTTTTCGTTTCGCTGAATTGTCATGTTGAATAAATATTGAATTCCTCCTAGATCATAATAATTCAATTTACTGGAATTTTGATTTTATATTAAACATCCGTTGTATGCATTGTAACGACTTATCCACAAGATTCAAAATTAGCACAGAAAAAAATTTTACATAGCTTGTGCTTAATTTTTTTGAAATTGCACATTAACAAAATACTGAAAAGAACCGTAGTTTTTCGAAAATAAATCACACATCTATTCGTACATTATAACGGACAATACAAATGTCAGATAATATAATATATGTATCATGTATGCAAAATTCACCATGAAATATTATTTTGAAGACTGAAGAGTATAATCATTGATTAAATATAATTTTATTGTGTACATATATTTATATCAATGGTATAATAGTATAATACCCCTCACTATAGTTGTTCGATTTTTAGGAACATTATGTAGGCAACTTCAAACTCATTCACTGTTCACTTTATTGTAAAGTTCTAAATATTAATTATATTTATATTATTATAATAAAATGTTAATTTCCAACTAACTATATTACAAAAATGGATACTATAATATAAATATTAAAAATAAGTAAATTCTGTGCCACACACTACAGGCGTCTGGCTATGTGAAATTTTTTTTTTTTAGAACTTTTAAAGGGTACTACAATTTACAGTTTACTCGTCAAAATAAAACCTTTTGATTTCTCCACAGGTAGTGCATTGTTTAATTTAATAACATTTTGGTTGCCGTACACCAATAATTATTGCAAATTGTTTGCGAACCTGTTCAACGCGTTGTTCGTCGCATTGACTATTTTGGTTGTATATTCAAAAGTGCCGATCGTTACTTCCACTGTTCCGCTAATTGGTACGTTTGCATATTCTGTTATTATATTTAAGTAAAATTATTATACGAAATATTTGTTACGTAGTATTCACTAGTTTTCACAAATTTTTAAATTTTGGAGCCTTAACTACTTGAATAATTTATTTGTTATTTATCTTAATTCATTTAATATAGCTTTTTAGAATTTGTCTGAAATCCTTCCAAAACTTAATAGATTTAAATAATTGAGCTGTATAAACGATTCTCCAGTCACGGTGAACGTCAAAATTTGAGATCTTCGAACTTTGTTTTATACCTTTATTTAGAGCTCTATCCATAAAACTAGTGGCGCACATTCCATGTATCATGGTGTCGCAATCGCGACCCCTTTTGATTGGGGTGGATGATTAAATATTGTCCACAAAAATTGTTTTATACAGTTTTAAATTAAAAAGACAGAACTAAGAATAAAGAAACAGTCAAATTTCCATGACTTATATTAGTTAGTACATAATATCATTGATCAATGTTTTATATAAATAAATATTATAGTAATATAAATTATATAACTATGATAAATTTTGAGGTAGGTGAGTAGGTGGAATTGACTTCACGACATGTTTTAAAAATACTTTGTGCGCTACTGCATCAAACGAATAAAAAATACACCTTTAAAACTCCAAAATTCAAAAACGAAAAAAACAGCGAAATGTACGCATATTTGTTTTAAAAATTAAATCATACACGCAAATAGGTACATTGTGTATTTGTGTAAGATGAAAATTGTACGCTCCATTAAATTCAAAAGTAGGTCCGTATAAACTTGACCTATACAAATATTTATTATCGTATACCTTCTATATAGCACTTGAAAATAAATTGATAAAAATGCAACACTCCCTGCAATGGTTAAAATTGGAAACTATATATATACGTTACACTTACAACGGATCTATGACTGTTACGTTGGTCGTACACTGGACAGTTACATCACATAATTTATAATATGCGTACAACGTGCAAAAATGTCTTAACATAAACAAATAGTTGGTATAAACCATTTTAATTGAGTCAATGCATTTCCACTGGTATATAGACAGTTAGGCCGACTTTTGTTTCGGTTGCATAAAAACAGCACAGTATTATAATACACAATAATTAAGTTCGTCGTATGGCGGCTGCAATAAATGTAATGAATTATTAGTATTGCGCACGAGCGCTCCAGAGTACCTACCGCAATACCTCTGCTACTGGATATCGTTCCGTTATTGTTATTAAATCTGAAGCTTTGGAATATATTTTGTTTTTCTTATAGTCGTTTACTACACTTACAGTTTGGGCCTGATCGCCATAACCATGGTCATTTCCATGGTCGTAAAAGAAATGTCCACGGTGAGTAAACCATTGCCGCATGGAGTGATGCAGTTTCTTCATTCCGGTTACCTGGTGTACTTGGGAATCGAAATCAACGTACGTAATAATAAAACTACTAATGATAATAATAATAATAGAATAAGTGGCATTTCAATAAGCAGTATACCTAAATATTCTGCTTTTCAAAATGACTAATTATAGAAGCATATGATATAGTTCCTTCGGTTTTTGTGTGAATAACAAATCCCTCCAGGTCTCTCGGTTAATTTAGATAAAAAATATATACTTTATCTTATTGTTCTTACGTGCTGTGCGCCTTGTGCAATAAAATCTAGAACGCTGGGGCAAGTACCAATACAGAATTGAGATTTCTACTCTTTTATACTATTAAGGACGCTTGTTAATTGTTCAATATGCCTTCGAAAGATTTAGATAAGATCAATTTCTCACACTATAATACCCCAGACTTAAGTCTATATTTCATATAATCTGTACCAAATTATGTGCTCTAAAATTTAAACATTTTCAAAACGCCGCGGACGACGAAACACGACTAGACATTATTAGAGAAGTTTCACAGTGTTTGATTAAAGTCCAATTAGACATTATATTAAAAACAGTGCCAACTATCAAGTTTTATCATATTATATATATTTTAATGACAATAATAATTTTTAATGTTCTGCACAACATTAATAACTCAAATGTTAAATATCAATAAATTAGAAAAATCAGTAGACTTGCTTTCAAAATGTCCGAGGTTTAATGAAATGTATAAAAAATTAGCTTTGGTATTACCCGGTGTCCCAGACTAGAAAAAAATCTCAGAATACGCTCCACATCAAAGATTTATTTCATAACACCATAATTACCATTGTTAGTAATAAACGACTGTTAGACATGTTTGGTTTGTACCACTTAATATTATTATCGTTACAGGATTCAGCGACAGATGGCCATATGCTTTGTGAATCCGAAGAAATAAATACGCAAACCGTCGACTTGAACAAAAGACAAAAATGCGCCAAAGTAATAGACAGAATATGCTTCATATTGTTCGCGCTGATCTATTTAATTCTTCTACTGCGATTTATGCCATAGCAATGTTTAGTCCTAATCAATTACATCATTATATTGTTATAACTTTAAAAAAAATTAATTTTAATCAAAATGTGTAATATTAAATATTAATATGAATATCGTAGGTATATCTAGTGTCGTAACGGGGGGGTGCTTGACGCTTGTAGGCCACCCATGCTCTATTCGATCTTTTCGAGCTAATATTGTTTAGGTTGTTTAAGTTATATTACTATTTCAATTCAAATGGCCATAATTATATAATAATCGAGTATACGTCTGACATTGATACTTTGTATCGTTTGTGTTTCGTTAAAATGTGATAGTTATGAATCTTATGATTATATCATTTTAATTTTGATTAATTTTTTATTAAACTAATCTTAACAATTTTCAGAATATATTTTCACGCTTACATATTTGATATTAAGTCAGAAGATTTTAACGATTCCGAAAAAAGTTAAATGAAACTTAATGCACCCTGTATTGAATGCTCTTTGGCTTTACCACGAGTTAACGACACTGTTATACCTACTGTCCGTTTCTTTGTAATAATAATAATAATAAAATAACTGTGTAATATATGGACATATTAATGAAACGTTTAAATTTTTACATAAATTATGTATCTATTATATATATATATATATATATATTTTAGTTTTAAGTGATTAAAAGACCAATAGAGCAGTATATTTCATCCGGCTGTGGAATTATTTATCTTTTATATTAACTATCTACATTTGAACGGAGATTTAATAATACTGCTTTATCTGCATTGAGGACCCCTGTACGTCGTATCTCGTACTGTTTCGTATATACTCGTAATTTATTATAACTTGTTTAGTAATAATTGTTGACCGATTAAATCAAATGCTCTTTCCAAGCACAAAGTAAAAATAAAATTAGATTAGTTTTTCTAAAAAAATTATTTTTTTTTTATATATCTAATCGATTTTGCTAGTATTTGCTTTGGCCAAAAAAAAATAGTTGCATTAGAATCACAATTAAAACATCCTCTCTCCTAATTTTTTCTTAAACTTGTAGTGTCAATCAAATATTATTTCATCTCTCTACTCAAGTAATACTCTTCAAGTATTCTAATATATATAGTTGCTATTTTTTATTATTTTTTCAAGGATTTTATTTAGAATTCCTACTATTAAGTATATAATCAGTGAAATCTATTTTATCTCTTTTTTTTATGAACCCATGATATATAAGTGATATATTCCGTTTATAAGGTATGTTTCGTAAGATTTAATTTGATCTTTGTGCATGACGTGTGCGTCTAACCTATATGCCTATATACACATATACAGAGCGATTTGACATTTTTCAGTTAGTGGTTCACAAATAGGTTTTACTATCCATCCACCCACCATCAAATTACACTAAAAAAATATTATTATAAATAATACATGGGTAGTTCCTATACTAGGTAATGATTTATTAATGTAAATTTTTGCGATTTGAACAAAATATATTTGATTTACTATCGAGTTATTTATTACTGTCGATTTCATGTAAAACTCAAATAAAATACCAACTAATCTTCTCATTCAAAATTTTAAAACTTCATGTACCCGATAACCTTGCTCGAAGTAGACTGAAACGAATATGGAATTGCAATTTACAGTTTTAAGTTTATAAATTATATTAAACAATTAAAAACTAATTTAAATTGTATAGCAAAATAAATATAATCATAATTTAAATTATAAAACAATATGAATCCGATACTTTTAATTATGTTTTAACTTCAGTCCTAGTTCATAGTTCATAGTGAAAGTATTTGATAAAACTTTTAAATTCTATGCAATTAAAATATGAGTGAATTTTTAGATGACACATGAGGCATGACTATAGAATAAATCACAAATATATACATACAATATGTTAATTAATAGGAAAGTCAGTAGTTATTACTCCTAATATAATGCAGATATTGAAGTTCTGTTTTTTTTTAACATAATATGGGACTTACAGCCCATCTTTTCCCATGGTTAAAAAAATCCAAAATTCAAAATTAAGAAAAATTTTAAAAATAGCCACTTTTTAGAATTACTTATAAGTTACTCTGAGAAAAAAACTGTTGATTTTTGAATGAATGAAAGCATTTTATATTTCCAAAAAACATAGCAAATTGTAAAATCGTACATTTTTTTGATTTTTTTCGTAATCGTATTGGTAATTATTAAATATTTTCAATTTAAGCAGCTATTTATGTTTATATTAATTTTAATTATATTTTAACTTCATTTCAGTTTAAATTAAACCTTGAATTATCTGAGAAAACGTTAAAATGTGTAATATTCAAATTATAATTGGCATTATAATATTTAAAATTACCTACCTAAATAAAATGATACCAATAACAATATTAATTTATTATACTTTGTTGAAGTCACTGTGGTGTCATTACTATTTACTTAGATATCATAATTTTAAAATTTTATTTATGGATGATGCAGATGCATAGATTTTACTCTTTGGCTTTTATTATTTTCAAAATAAACAAATACAATTTCTACGTTATTGTATATTGTAAATTTAATTTTAATACTTATTTAACGAAAAAATTAAAATTAAATTAAAACTAATGTTAAATGAAGTCAAAAAAAAATCTAGGCACCTGTATTATCCATAAATAAAATTTAAAATGTTAAAATGTAATTTAAATTAATACGGACACAAATAGCTACTGAAATTGAAGATGTTTAACAGTAATTAATACAATTACTAAAAAAATCAAAAACCGAAAACCGTATGATTTTACAATTTGCTGTGTTCTTTGAAACTATAAAATGCTCTCATTCATTCAAAAATCAATATATTTCAAAAAAATTTTTTCTCAAAGTAACTTATAAGTAATTCTACAAAGTGACTATTTTCAAAATTTTTCAAAATTTTTTTTTTTCAATTTTGAATTTTAGATTTTTTAAACCGTGGTAAAAGATGGGCTGTAAGTCACATATTATGTTAAAAAAAAAACGGAACTTCAATATCTGCATTATATTAGGAGTAATAACTACCGATTTTCCAATCATTTAACATACTGTATAATACAGAAACATCTAGTCGCACCAAGATGAAAAAAAAAATTATAATTTTACACCTCAACAACAATTGAACTTTTAATACGGAAACAAATTGGGTTTACAACAATAATTGAACTATAATTTTTAGAAAGAAAAGTTCAAACATTTCTACAGCCTTTTTAGTTTTTTTCCACTTTTTTTCGTTGTAACATTAAAGTATTCACAAATGTTAGGATCATATTATTTACTAAGTAATATTATTATTTTCAAGATACTTCCATTATCAAAATTTAAATCATTTAAATATAATATAATCTGTCCGATTATATTATATTTGTAGTACAATGTAGTTTGTCAACAGTCAACTGATGAAACAGTTTTTTTTCAATTTGTTACAATCACATTATTTATAAGATCTATGATAGTTTGTATATTATACTATCCAACTATAATCCGTTTAAAACGTTTGAATACTATCTCATATTTATAGTAAAAAAAAAAGTATACAGGTTTTTCAAATAATTTAGATACACACATTATTTGATTATTTGTGAACTTTCATAACATGTACAGTATTCAAAAAAATTATTATTTAAAATAGTATATTTTACAGTTTCACTCTTTTCTTGAAGTCATTAAGTTTTTTTTCATTAAATACAGTAATATCATTAACATCCAATACTTTTATTATACTAACAACAATTAAATATAAAGAGCAAACAGTTTAATGATATGCAAATATTATGACAGCCATCCATTAGGAAAAAATTAAGCTTATCAGCTAAAAATAAATTATTCATAAAATTTTAAAGTAATATACCATGAGATAAAAATGTTATTGATGCATTTTGTTATCTATGTTTTTTATTTTTAGGAGTCTTGAGTTGACTCGACTGATTTTGCTGTTCAACAATTACAGAACCATTCACTATGTCATCTCGATCCATACTTTTTTCAATTGTATTCTGAGCTTCTAGGAAGAACATAAGATCACGGACTTGTTCTTTCAATTCAGCAATTTCCTACAAACATCAACCATGATCAATATTACATTAGCAATGTAATAAATAAGATTTAATGAAATAATATAAAAACTAAATTTCAAAGTATTATTAGAAAATAGGAATACAATTATTACAGTTTATTATACAGTTGTTAAATGAAAAACCATTTTGCACAAAGATATTTACTTGATTTTTAGTCATTTTGTAAATGTCAAAATCTTTCTCTAAATTGGAAAATTTCAAAAGCCATTCATTTTGATTTTTCTGCAATGCAGAATTAATTTGACATTCTTCATCTAGCTTATTTTTTGTATGTTCCAGTTTGGTGGTTAAGTTATGAACCTATATATTAAAAAAGAAAAAATCTATAATTTAATATACATTTTTAATATAAAATTATATTAAGAATTTAGATTAATAATGATAATAATACATTGAAATAGAACAAGGATAAAACTGATAAAAGTTAATTTGTAGTTAATTTGTTTTTATATTTATCCATAATTTTTAAACTTAATGGGGGTATACCTTTTTTTCCAATGTGATTTTTTCTTTGGTAATTGTATTGACACGCTCTAACAGTTTTTGGTTTTCTTCAACCTTTTGTTCTAATATATTACTGTCCTTAGAAGCACCACTGATAATTGTATGTAATTTTTCATTTTCTTCAATTGCTGCTTTAGATTTAGCTTTTATGTCATTTATCTAAATTAATTACAATTATGTTATAATTATTTAAAATATCAAAATGACATTCAATTATCATACTAAATAAGTATAAATATACATATATTTATTATTTGCAACAGAATTATTGTTTTATGTATATTGTATATATTCCACATCACGAAAAAAATAAACCATAATCCAACCAAAACACATCTGATTACAGACATCCCCACCTAACTTGTTTGACATACTAATGTATGTAAATAATGTCGTACAAAAGTCGTTGTTGTCAGTGCTGTCAGTACAAATGTGCCAAATGGTTTACTTCTCTCGTAAGCTGAAGTATAGAATATACATATTTTTTATTTATAACTGACTAATATTTCCAAAAAAAGTATAAATTTAAAAATAATTTTTATTTTATTCAATATTCAATAATTTTAGGAATCAAAGCAATAATGGAGCATTGAAGAATATAAGTATAATTTACTTCGGAAAATGTATTTTCTTCAAAATGTTTCATTTGGTTTTCAAAATATTTCCTTTGAGATTCTAATTGAGTAGTTAAAAGGTATGTAAATTCAAGTTGAACCGATTCAATCTTCTGATCTGTATCCTGTATAAAAAAAAAAATCAAATTTAGAATAGAAGCCATTAAAAAAAAATAAAAAAAATACTGTAAATTGTACATCAACTTTTCCAGGTGAGCTTCCTTCAACTAATTTTCCATCTCCTTTGTTTTGAACTAACCGATGAACAAAATTATCACCAACATAATCCCATACACGATTGTTTCCCAGATTCATGGAATAACAATGCGATGTTTCTAAATAATGACTGAAAAACCATTTATTACTTATCAGTTGAAAGTTACTTTTTATTATAATTACTTATAAGCATGTCCTTGTACATAACGACCACAACCAACATAACCACAAATTAAACATATCCACAATGATTCAGAAGAATGACATTCCTGACATTGATTGTCTGAAGTTGTTTCAGGGGTTTGAACATATCGACATACTGGGCAACTGAAATAACAAATAAATTTATTTAGATCCAACAGATAAAGAATATTTTAGTATTGTTTTACCTAGTATCGCCCCATTTGGTTAAACAGTTTCCATGGAAAGAATGATTACAAAGTATAGTCAAAATGCCATCAACTGATTCATCCATACGCTCTAAACAAACTGCACACACAGGAAGTTCAGTATGCTGAGATGGAGGAGCACTGCATCCTGGTGCATCTTCTTTCATCACTTCAACTTTGGATACAAAAACCAAATTACAACAACAATCTGGTTCCAATGAATTAAATGGCATGCCATTGAATGAATGAAAGAAATCCATAGTTGCTTCCTATAATGTTTAACAACTAGTACTAGTAATTAATAATTAATATTTCTAAACAATGTATGTAAAAAATTCTTAAATTCACTTATTCTAAAAGATTAATTTCAATTATAAATTAGCTCACTTGAGATCTGAACGAAATAAGTGTCATGTATCGATTAAGAGACACAGCATCTCGGATTATTCTTATATGATGAATATTCTCTTGACAGGCAGCTATGAAAGTAAGGAGGTCATGACAATTCATGTTTGAAGGAACAGATAAAATACATATCATTTGACTGCGACTACTAGCATTGTCTACTGGGGTTAGTTTACTGTAAAAATTAATATATAAAAATTAATCTCTAGGTAGAACTACATAAAAAAAAATTGTATATTTTACAAATTTACATGTTTCTTTTTTTTTTTTAATTAAATTACAAATATTAACAATGTAATATAAAGTGAAATTATGAATACATCCTTTAAGCTAAGCTTGAGGCAGGGATATAAAATTAAATTAAATTTTATCCATATATAAATATCAATTATAAATGTAATAAAATTATTAAATAAGAATCAAATCGTTACTTTTCTTTATAAACATGTAGAACACCATTAGTAACTTCAACAAATGGGTTTCCAGAAATAAAATTAATTTGTTCTGCTGCATTTGACACATTTTCAATATTATTTCTTTTATTTCTATGTTTTTTCTTCGATCCCTTAGGAGTACTTCCTTTAGAATTTGGCTGAGAATTTGGTTTTTTAAGAAAATCTATTTTCTTTGAATTTCCATCAATAAGCGATTCAACAGGAGCAGTTTTATCAACACGGCCATAAGTTTCAACGGTTAGTTCTCTAGATTTACGGCGTCCTCGACAAGACATGATTTTTCGTTTATCTATAAATAAATAAAATAAAAAATAAGTTTCAAAACTACATTAATAAATATAATTAGAGCTCCCTATTTCATGCGTATACGTTTTCATGTGTTCACATGAAATTACAGTTTAATTTATACAACCCGTTGCTTAAAATTTCACGTGTATTTATATTTGAATTCACGTGAACCCGTGAATTATTATATTCACGTGAATCCGTGAATTATATAATCACGTGAATACATGATTCATATAATCACATTTGTTGCCATCGATCCTTCAGTTCTTGTATGGTTCTTGTATGTAGTGACCATGTGTAAACTAGGTCTGATATTAAGCCTACTATAAAGGTACACTCAGTAAATAATATTAATAACAATAAATAATTAATAATAATGTTTTATATAATGGCATTAATAATTTAATGTAAATTTTTGTAATGCAATATATGACCACCATGTAGGTATCAATATAATAAATATTAACAACACTAACAAATTTTTCTTTTTCTATAAACGACTATTTTTTATACAGTCAAATTTTCTGCCTGATCACGTGAATATAGTAATTCATGTGTTCACGTGAATATGATTCAGATACGTGTTCACGTGTTTAAGTTTTCGTTGATTCACGTGTCTTAACCATAAGTGATTTATTTTATTTTATTCACGTGATCACAGTATACGTGAATACTTACATTCATATTCACGTACAAAAACGAGACCCCTAAATATAATTCATAATGTAGCTTATATTTAACCCCTATAGTCAAAATAACTATTACAAATTTTTTTAAAAAAACGTCTTACATTTTAAAATAGAGTAAAATAAACTACATAAATTCATCAATTTTCAGACCGCTATAGACAGTGATGGATACATTTAAACTGAAAACTATATTGTTTATAATAACAAAATTATAGTGAAATTGCTATTAAATTATTCTATTTTTCTCTTTAACTCTAATACTTAACCAAAATAGAATATCAAGAGTGGTATACATACCGTTAGTTTAATTTAAACATTAAATTTAACCAAGTACTACTACCTAAAGAATATTGACCATAAAATATGATGAATAAATGAAAAATAATAATGAAACCATAAGAAAAGATTGCTCTCATGAAACCAAAAGACAATCAAAGACCAGCAATGGAACATAATATCATAAATGTAAAAGTAGTGTTTCTCATTGTCATTGCCTACCCCAGTTTGTCAATGTTGGCTGAATAGCTTCGTCCAATTGGGTATTATCGTCTTCAGTCAGTTCGAATCTCAACACGCAAAGAGACACGGACATTGCATAACTTTTGCAGATTCATACGAATCGCACACACTGGGGCGACCCTTGGACGGACGACGCCAAACTATGTGCCAAACCTAGAGACACCGTTGACGTAGCCTATAAATTCTCGTCTATGCATCGATGAATGAAATTGTACGAGTCCAATATGAATGTAAGCTTTACCGGCTGTAGTTGGTCGGAAAACGACAACAACAACAGTTGTTGTGTGTATCGTGACAAATCCTTATGAATTTTAATAGCACGACTAATAGATAATATTCAATATGATGACGTCGTATAAACGCGTAGTAGAACGCATCACTAGAACTAGAGAAAAAAGAAACGTTGAACAAAGCATAAAACCCTGAAACGAACCGTCGACGTCGAGAAAAATGGTCAGTTTATTTTTTTTTATCTCATCGAATCCACACTGTTATTATTATACAGTGATAAGACACATGTGAGCGACGCACTTTGTGCAACTGTACGAGTGACCGAACGCTGCCGGTGGTGGCGACGTTGGCAACATTGCGATCGTTTGAACTTAACCGGATCAACGGAAAACGGTCGGTACAATAAAGAAAACGCCATCAGTACCCGGGAAAACATCACTCTTCCTTAATGCGTTTTATTTTTTAGCGTTTTGTAGTTCTGTCCTCATTCCACTCGTAAATCGCAGTTCTCTGTCGCTCGTAATTGATTTCCCCCTCGAACGTTAATATTTGTGTGTGTGTATGTCATTATACCGACTGACAAACCCGATGAAAACCATTGGTCCATTGTAACAACATTGAATCCCGTACTATGGATGCTTGTAACATTAAAGTGGCCATCAAGGCCCGACCGTTAAACCACAAGGAAGAATTGGACGGCAGAGTCTATTGGAAAATCGATGCTGACAGTGTGTTCCATATCGATCCTTTGACCGAAAAACTAAACGGAGAGCGATTTTTTTTCGGTAAATACCTATTTGTTTAATAAGTTTACAATATTCGTGACTTGCACTTGTCGTTATTTATTATAACAGTACCTGAACAGTGCTATGCATTTGATTGCTATGATAAAATGTTGATCACATTTTCAACATTTCCTATTTTCAATCTGATGAACTTTGAAAAAAAAACACATTCTTAAGCGTATGAATTGTAAATTAAAAATAGACTAAAATACCTATCATTCTATTGAAATTTAAAAATAAAGAGATAGGTAAGTAATTTAAAATTTAAATGTCTACTTAGTACCTTTTGACTGTATAAGACTAAAAATAAAATTTTTCTCATTTCTTATCTGTCTTCAAAGATAAAGTAGTAGGTAGTGTGTATTTGGATGATTGATGTTAAATGAGAAAGTATCCCTGTTTATTTGACTAAATATATCTAGGTTTTTTTTTAATTGACTTGGTTATGTATTGCTCATATTTAAAAATACATATATAATATTTAATTTTTTCCTATACTCTAGCTTAAAACAATTTTAAAATTATTATTGTTGTAAGTAATAAGAAGAAGAAAAATTCCATTTTTGTTGTTTTAAAAGTTAAATAGTGTATTCCAACATCAGCAATTATATTACAATAATAAGTATTTAAATGCTAGAAAATGTGAATAAACAATAACTAATAATTTCCCCTGTTATATTCATTCATCAAACCAAGTTAGACTATCTAAATTATGTTTATTATAACATAGCTCACAATATTCATAATAATATAAGGCTTAACATTTATACCTTCTAGATTATTTATTTTTTTTATTTTTCAAACTCTGATTGTTACATTTATAAAGTTTTAAATAGTGTTTAACTGCAGCAATAAACAGTGGCTGTGGCTAACCATTCCATGCCACTAAAGTCAAAATTGCGTTGAAGTTTTATTTTTAATATCTATGTATTAAATTAAATTTATTGTGACAGTTTTAAAATCTACAGATTGTTATTAATAATCAACAATTAACAGCTCATATTTTATAAATTTTCAAATTAATTAATATTTCATATTTATCATAGTATTAATTCAAACAAATAATATTTGATCATCCATAAAAAAAGGTAAAATAAAAATAATTACTTTATGATTTCATTAAGTATTTTATTTCTTAAAACTTTTTAAAACATAGCATAGTTATCGATAGCAATATGTTTGCCATAGAACTGGTCATTTTTTACTAATGATAAAATTCAAAGTTTTTATATGTTAATTTTAGTAAAATAAGTATGAACTTGCTTGAAATAATAATAAATTACTTGTTTGATTTAGATAGAGTATTTTGTGGTGAATCAACTAATAATGACGTATTTGACGAGATTGTCAAACCAATTATTGATAGAGGAGTACAAGGGTTTAATGGTACAGTATTTGCATACGGCCAAACTGCTTCTGGTAAAACATATACTATGACAGGTGATCAATCTAATGTTGGAATAATTCCATTAGCCATATATTACATGTTCAATGCTATGAATAGTTCTAGTAGTAGAGAATATTTACTCAGGTATAGTTTTAATGTTGATCTTATTATTACTTTATAATTATTAATTTTAATTATAAATTGAAAGCTGTTTATATTCTAATTTTTAGAGCTTCTTACTTGGAAATTTATAATGAAAAAGTGATAGATCTCCTTGAAAAAAAGAATAACAAAAGTCAGCCAAAGAAAATTGAAATTCAGAAAGACGGATTACAAATCACACCATTGAAAGCTGTAGTTTGTCAAAATGCACAAATGGTAAACTTAAAAACTATCCTATCATTAATTTTTATATTTTAAAACTTATTATGTTATATTTAATTTAGGTTATTGATCTCATGAAAGTGGGTGAAAAAAATCGTAGCTTTGGTGAGACGAATATGAATGAAAGATCATCAAGATCTCATACCATATTTCGTATAGTAAGTATCGTTAATTAAAATATATTTCAATTTTTATTATTTCTAAACTTTTGAGATTATTTATTAGTGTTTAAAACAAATCTTATGGAAAATTTTTGGAAAAAAATTAAATACAATACAAGCTGTACTTATATTTCTTATATTTGGAACTGAATGAGAATTAAAATGTTAATTTGTGGAATGGGCATATATAAATGTTCTTAGGGGGCAAAAATGTATGAACAAATGTAATTTATAATTTTATCAATTATTATATTACAATTTTTAATTTTATAGAAACATTTATAAACTTGCAAATATTGAAAAAACAATTCTTGTAATATGTAATGTACTTTATTATAGAACTCATTTTAATAATAATAATAATAATAATGTATAAAACTGATTTTTTTCTGTTAATATTTTATCAAATTGAGATTTAATATTACTGGTTTCAATTTTCATAATTGACTCCCAATGTTTATGAAACATGGCCAAACTATATTTTGATATTATGTATATATTTAATTTAAAAAAAAATTGATAGCTTAAACAGATTATATATTTAATAACCAATTTTTTTTTATAATTTTTAAATTCTGTATTAGAAAGGTGTTTATAAAAGTCAACTAAAGTCTACTTACGATATTTAATTTTTAATGCATAGTTCATTGCAAATCAATTGTTTCTATTTGTAGGGTAGAAGGCTTCATATTCAGACATTACGAAATAATGTCTTAATAGTTAATACTGTCCTTTGTGGGGCCGGTTAAAACTTGTTCGCTGGTCGTAATTTGGAAAGCCTTGTCCTAGATCAATAAATTAAAAGCTTTAGTTTCATGTCTATTCATTATATTTAAATGACACTATCCTAGACTGGAAATCTTGAATTGTGTTTCTCAATTGGGAAGCTGTGGGCTCCTTAAAAAGGGGTCACCTAGGTTAGATTTAATTAAATTTATATATATATATATAATAATAAAAACCATATATTTACATTTTTGATCTGCAAACTAAGTTGAGAAATGATGGCTTAGAGTGTTATTTTTAATAATAATTGAAACTACTAATTTTGGTCTTAGCTTCTGAATTACTTCAGGCCTCAAGTTACAAATAATTTAGAAAAATAAGTTTTTATTTTATTTTTTAGATTCTAGAAAGTCGTAATGTTGATGATGATTGTGATGGGGCTTACCAACAATCTGTTATCAATTTAGTCGACTTGGCTGGTTCAGAACGAAGTAGTCAGACACAATCATCCATGGAACGATTTAAAGAAGGTTGCAAAATTAATAGTTCTCTCACAACTTTAGGTCTTGTCATCCAACAACTTAGCGAATGTCCTGATAGGTAAATTTATACTATGCTGATTTATGATTATTGTTTTTATTATATTAATGAATTTGTCTTTTCATTTTAAATTGTGAATTTTTTTATTTACATTCTCTTTTTTCTACAGTTAAACAATTAATCAATTTTTAATGTTTTTTAGCCATGAAATTAGGGTGAAACTTATTTCAATTATTAGAAATCATAATGAATAACATTTATTTTGGTACTTATCGGTTATCACAACTGCCTAGTTACGAGTGGTTATTATTAGTATTTGGGATTTCTTTTAGTAGTAACTTCTATATATTATATTTATTTTTATTTGCCATTTGCTCAAATAATATAAACCAAAATACAAATATTGTAATTGTTGGTATAATTATAAAACAGATGAACTACAGAATGCTGGGTTTAACTATTTAATTAAAACTTAAAATATTGTCGATTCTCAAACTCGTGTTCATACATAGAATATCGAAAAGTTATGGGGATCATAATATAGAAGTATGGCTCGTCAACATCTATACCAGGCAGGTCAAACTCAAAGTATCAAGAGGGTCAAATATATTGAATAATTTAATACGCGGGCCACACATAACCAATTAATAAAAAAAAAAAAAATTGTATATTTCTATTTTATTATTTACAAACACAACCGGTACAAATAAATTCAAAATAATATATATATATTAGTTCATTTTTAATTTTATTCCTAGTTTTTATAATAGTGCATTTTAAAGTAAAGTTAGTCGCAATAACCGATAAGTACCATTATTTTGAAATATCTATGTAAAATATCAATTATTTTTTTATATATTTCTTAATAGTATTAATATTTTTTGTTAAAGCTCGCAATTTATTAACTTCCGTGACAGTAAATTGACAAGAATACTACAAACGTCTCTTGGTGGGAATTCATTAACTGCTATTATTTGTACTGTGACTTTAGCTGTTGATGATCAAACTCAAAACACATTGAAGTATAGCATAAATAATTATTATAATACAATAATGTAATTTATTGATGTTTGATTTTATATACCTTTTTAGCTTTGCTTCACGTGCTAAAAAAATAAAGAATGTTGCTAAAGTAAATGAAAATGTCACTGATGAAACTCTTCTAAAACGTTATAGAGTTCAGCTTGCTAAGTTGAATAAAGAATTAGAGGGTATCAAACAAAATCAATATGAAAATGATGAGGTTAATGAAATTAAATATAAGTATCAAATTGAAAAACGAACAAATAAAGAATTAAAAGAACGTATTATGCGTTTACAAAAAAACATGATCACATCATCTGTAGGACACAAAGAACAACCTTCAAATAAAGTAAAAATTATTACTTTTTTCTTTATAATTATGTTTTTATAATGTTCTTTATAATTGTATTTCAGAAAGGTTATCAGCGAAGGCGAACTTGGGGGGGCAAACTTGACAGTACATTTTCTGCAAATAGTATACTTGAGACTATTGAAGAAGATTTTAATGTGCCTCGACCTAGTGTACCATCAAACTTTGGCAATCATAATAAAGGTTAATTTGGTATTATTTTTATATTTTTCTATTACTATAATTTACACTTTATTTTCATTTGTCATTAAATTTTATCTTATGTTATTATTTAAATATTTTATATTTTTAGAATTTAAGACTCCATTAGAATCATTCGAATGGGATTTAATAAGAGAAGAAGATTGCATTGAAGACATTGAGTCTATAAATAATGATATTACAGAACATGAAATCTCCCCGTAAGTCTAAATTATTTATAGATGAACAATCTTAATTTTTACAATTATGTTTTTATAATTAGACCCTGCAGCCTACCTTATAGTGTCTGTGAAACTCCTAAAAAAGTTTTAAGAGAACGTGTTAATAATTACAAAAATATGTTTGAGATGAGTTTGAAAGAAAACAATGAATTAAGAGAATTTACAACTCTTGAAAAACAAATGTTTCATGATAATGTAAGATATAGTAAAGTCTATTGAATAAATTATTTATGCCTGTATAATTTTAAATTATTATATTACAGAATGAACAGCTAAAAGATTTAGGTATTTTAAAGAAAAAAGTCGAGGATCTACAAAATGAAAAGATTGAGTCTGCCGAATTGATAGGAAAACTTAGATGTTCAATTCAACTTATTGAAAATGAAAAACGTGATGTTGAAGTTGTTATGGAAATGCAAAAAAATAAGTATGAAAAACGTGAAATTGAGCTGTTGAGTACAATTCAGGTCAGTACTTTTAAGAGAAATGTATAATTTTACTAATTATAGTATAATATATTTAATCTATTTTCAGGAAACTAGAGAAGAACTGAAATTTAAAGAAGAACAACTGAAAAAAGTCATACTAAATGATACATTCATGACTGAAAAGCAAGAAGAAATTAAACGACTGGAAATGAAAATTAAAGAAATGAGTCTATTGAATCACTCTTATATTAATGAAATTGAAACATTGAAATCACAGTTGATAAATAAAGATAGGCAACTTAATGAAGAATTGACAAAAAAAAGTTTGGTCTTGGATGAGTTACATCTAATTCAAAATCATGTGGCTGAAAGTGATTCTATTCCTAGCACTATTCAATATTTAGCTAGTGAAGGATATTTCACTTTAAGAAAACATGAAATTATAGAACTGGATAAACTATTAGAATACATTCATAATACTGTAGAACAATTGCAATTAGATAATCAAAATTTAATTGATGAAAATAACAATTTAAAGTTAATTACAAATGATTTCACCGGGCAAATAAAGAACATTAAAAAAGAAAATTGTGATTTGAAATTACAGCTACATTTAATTGAATCAAATATTAGGTGTATTATCAAAGATTTTAGTGGTAGTACAGAAATTGATGTTGACAATTCTGATGTAAATAGTTTAATTGAATTTGCTGTTAATAACTTTGAACAAAGTACAAAAGAAATTGATAAACTTTTAAGTGAAAATCTAATTTTGAATGAAAAATTGACATTATCTAGTAGTACTTTATATGATATTAAATCATTTGTATTTGATAATCTGGATAGTATTCTACAAAGTATTTCTACTTTAGAAACTGACTCAAATACTGAAGTTAAGAAATTTAAGAAAGACCTTCTTGAAACTATTGAAGAAAACATATTTTTGAAATCTAATATCCAAGATTTTAATAAATTAACATCTGAATGTATTGAAATTGTTGAGAAAGTAAAGACTAATCAGTCATATATTATAAATCTTCAAGAAGAACTAGCTGTAAGCAATGCTGTTAAAAATGAATTTCAAATACAAATTGAACAATTGAATGGATTAAATACTTACCTCAATACATTAATTGAAAATCAAACCAAAGTTAAAATTCAAGAAAGATTTAATGATAAATCATGTAAATTAGAAAATATTTGTAGCACTCAAAATGAAATTCAATTAAACATTGATCCACAAATAGTTAATTCTAATCTTGAAGAAAAATCTGATCTAGTTAACAAGCTTGCAGAGATGGAATTAAAATTATCAACTAAATGCGACGAATTAGAAAAATGTTATGAAATAACTACTAAAACTATTGAACAAAAAGTTGAAATTGAAAAGCAGTTACGAGATGAACTAGTTGAAAAAACTAATGGTTTACAGTATATAACTGATGAATTGGAAGATATGAAAATGAAACTCTCGTCAAAAGAATCCGA
This sequence comes from Chaitophorus viminalis, assembly GCA_025469195.1. NCBI lineage: Eukaryota > Metazoa > Arthropoda > Insecta > Hemiptera > Aphididae > Chaitophorus > Chaitophorus viminalis. The sequence goes on from JAIPRK010000896.1 coordinate 98,677, forward strand.
AATTCATACATTAAATACTTTTATTGAATCTATAAAATCTGAAAATGCAAATGATTTAGAACAAAACAACCAACTTAAGAATATTAATTCTGAACTTCAATTTAAATTAAAAGAAAAAGAAACATCTGAAAATAAAATTCATGAAGAATTGCTTACCAAAACTAAAGAATTAGAAATTGTTCATTCACAAGTTTATGTCCTGCAATTAAACATTGATTCTAATACTGATGTTATAGAAAAACTGAACAGTGAACTTTGTTCTATCAAATTAAATCTGGATGAAAAATATAAACTAATAAATGAATTTGAAAAGAACAGATCGGACGCAATAAAGTATGATAATTTGAAATTAAGTGAGACAATTACCAAACTTGAATCTGAATTGGTAGAAAAATTATGTAATGAAGAATTGTTAGAAACCAAATTAAATAATGTTACTCTTCAATTAAATAATACTATTATTACTAGCAATGAATTAAAATCAACTATAGACGTTTTAAAGAATAATTATGAATCCCGTGTTGAAGAACTGAACGGTGAACTTGAAAGTTTTAAATTAACTCTTACTGAAAAAATCAGTTTAATTGAAGAATTAGAAAATATTAATTTAGAACTTTCCACAAAATGTAAGGATTTAGAAATAATTAATAATAAAATATCAGATAAATTATTATTCAAATCCTTCCATATTGACAATGCTTTTGTTGACTTAAATGAAATTTATACATTAGTTGTAATGATGGAAAATGATTTAAAATCAACCATTCTTTTAACAGAACATTTGAAATCTGAATTAAATACAAAATCAAATTTAATAACAAATTTGGAAATCATGAATTCTGAATTAATTGCGGAATGTGCCAAAGTTAATGAAACTATGTTAATTAACATCAAAGAGAAAGATGATTGTTTTAAAGATTTACAAGATCAATTAATAACAACTACTCAAGAGAATACAGATTTAACTCTCATGAACCAAAAATATTTGGAATTATTAAAACATCATGAAGAAGCGAAAATATATTTAGAAAATAAATTACAATTTCAAGTATTAAACTATCAAAATTTATATGAAGAATTTGTTAATTTATCTAATGATATTGAATCAGCATTAAATCTTCAAATTAATACAGAATCTAATTTGAGAACAGAAATTCAACTTAAATCTACAGAGATTGAAAATTTACAAAAACAAATTCTTGAATCTAGTTTACAGTCAGAATATGAAAAACTAGAGGAAGAATTTATGTTGAAGTTACACGAATGTGAAGAAGCACAAGGAAAAATGTTGAACCTTGAATTAATATTGTCAAAACAAGCAGAAAACGAAAAAATCCTTAAAAATAATTACAAGTCTAAATGCATTGCATTGGAAGAGTATAAGAAGAATGTTGAGTTTTTATTTTCTAAAAATGATTCATTTCAAACAAGAGTTAATGATTTTGAAGATAATGTATTGGTGGGTTTAAGTGAAGAATTTGATTCAATAAAATCAGAATTAACAAAAAAAACAGAGTATGAAACAACTTTATTAGAGGAAAAGGCAATTCTTGAATGTAATTTGAGGGAACTTCAAGAAAAACTTTCCAGTGTTACCAAAATATTGGAACTAAGTGAAGAAAGAACTGAGGATTTAGCTTCAATTATTAATGTTTTAGTGATTGAAATAAAAGATGCAAATTCTGTAAAAGAGAATTTATTGTGTTGTTTGAATGAAGCTGAACATGATATACTAATGACTGGAGATATGGTTGAAAATTTTGAACGTGATTTATACTGTGCACAAAGAGAATATGAAAAATTGTGTACTAAAACCAAATGTATTGAAAATGAGTTAAATGGTCTCAAATCAAAATTGAATGATAAAATTGATGAAAATAATCTGGAAAGTAATGATGTAAGAAATCAATTATTTGATCCACTTGTTGATTATGTACATGATATTAAATTAAAACTTACTGAACTCAACTCTGCTATGATATCAGGAAATAAAAATGAAAAACAATTTAGGACAAAATTAATGTCTGGAGAAGATGATATTTTAACAGGTGATGATGAAATATTGAAAGGAAGTTGTAACTCCCCTCTAACATCTCCTAATATTGGGATTGATTTAGAAATTGATAATTTACGCAAGCTATTAGGAGATAAAATAGATTTAATAAACACTCTTCAAAAATCTAAAATAGATGTTGAAAACAATGTCAATGAACTACAAGACCAAATAAAAAAACTATTAAATGAGAATAACAATTTAATTAAGGATATGACATTACTGGAAAATAATTTGAAGGAAAAAGAGTCTTTAATAAGCAATTTAAATAGTGAATTAAGTCAATTGAAAATACAATACTCAACACTTGAAGAACACAACCAGGCAATAAAAGAACAAATTCACCATAGTTTTGACATTGATTCAGAGTTAAGAAATGGTAAAAAGAACTTACTTAATGAAATCAATCTTCTTGAACCAGGAAAAATAACTGGTGTTCTTGCTCATCATAATCTGTCCAACTTGTTGGATACATTTGTCAGTTTAATAATGACAAAGGAACAACAAATTGTAACTGATTTAGTTAATGACCACAATAAGAATAAGCAACAGTATGAGGATCAAATCAAACAATTCCAAGAAGATATTAAAAAAGGAAAAGAATGGCAAGAACAAGTAGAAAGTGATAATGAAAAACTCAGTTTAGAATTAGAAAACTTGAAATCTGAAAAACACAATTTCCCTAATAAAGAAATTGAGATAAAAGAGTTAACAGAAAAAGTGTTGGAAGTAGAAACTCAATCTTTTGATTATTTATCTGAATTGCAAGAACTAAAGACACAATTTAGTAAGATGAGTGAACAAAATTACCAAACATTGTCAGATGAGTTTGAATTATTTAAAACTAATTCAGAGCAGTCTATACAAAATCTTAAAACAAAACTTGAGGATCTAACCAAAAAGTATAATGAATCTTTAAATTTGTACAAAGATCAAACAAATAGTCGTTCTTCTCTGGAAGGCCAAATAGAGAAAATACAATCCGAATGTACATATCTAAAAACTATTTTAGAAAAGAAAGATGAAGATATTAAAAATTTAATTGATCAAGTTCAATTAAAAACAGTGGAGTATGAACAATTATTAGAAAAAAATGTTCTCCAAAAAGAAGAAATGAAAGATATTCATGGGAAAAAGATGGACGAATTATTATTGGAATTAAATGATAAATCACAACAAATATATAATACAGATAAATTACTTAAAGAAGTAACTAAAAACTACAACCAACTTCTGGAAGAAAGGTCTTCAAATGTATTAAAAGCTAAGCATGGAGATGATAGTTCTACTTTATATGCAAAAATAGATGAACTAGAGCATAATATTCAAGCTATTTCAGAAATTAATAAAACCAAACTCGAAAGTTTGGAAACTGAATTAAAAATAAAGGATATCAAATTTGAAGAAAGTGAAGCACAGTGTTTAAAAATGGTTCAGGAACTTGAACTTCACAAGTTGAAAATTATTGCACTTGAAAAAGAATTAGAAAGTTGTTATCAGACATTAAAGTTAAAAGATAATGAAATTGAAAATTATTATACAAAATCGAAATTTAAAGATGACAATTTGATTGAAGTTAATAATATTACAGACAAATTTAGAAAAATACTAAAATGTGATGGATCATTATCCATGCTTTATGAAAATGTCAGTATATTAATAGTAAAATGTGAAGACTTAAAAGAAGAAGTTGAAGAACTTAAACTTAGTAATGTAAATTTAGACAATGAATGTGAGTTGATGTTGACTGAAATAAAAGGTAAAGACGATAAAATGGTAGAACTTATGACTCAAGAAGATGAGCTGAAACAAAACATTGAATTATTAACAGAAGAAAGAGATTTTTTGAAAAACAAATGTGAACAATTTAAAAATATCAATGATGATATCAAAAAATTAAATGATGAAATATGTGGTTATGAGCAAAACATTTATCAATTAAGAAAAGAAAAAGGTCAGCTTATTATGACACACGACAAAGAAATGAAACAACTGAAATCTGAACTGAAAGAAGTTCATGCTAAAAACCTAGAACTTTTTAATGAATATAATAAATTGTCTGGTAAGTGTTGTCTAGTAAATAAAAATAAATAATTAATTTTAAAATTAATCGAAATTATTTTCTACAGAGACTGCCAAGAATTTAGAAAAATCTTTGAAAGAGGATATACAACAGTTAAACAGGTGCATTGTGGACAAAAATGCCAAAATTTCTACATTAGAACTGTTTTCTAAAACTAATAATGATGAACTAAAAAAGAAAAATAATGAATTGGAACACTTCTATAAGAGAGCTAGGGATGAGGTAACTAGCTAATAAATTTAAAATTATATTATGTTAATCTTCATTTTATATTGCGTTATTATAAAATAATTAATACATTATTTACTGATTATTTATCCTATTGATTGTTTAATAAAATATAATAGGTATATAAATAAGTATTCCATTGACAACACATTTATCTAGTCCTTTCAGTTTGATAAAATATGGATTTTACTATAGTTGTATCTGTATAAATAAATATATATTAGTGGCAATATAGATAATTTAGGTATTTTGCAAAATGTCTAGGCATTATGCATACTGCCAATCAGTTTTAAGCTGCTTTTTTTCTTTAATGACATTTAATTACCTTATCAAATTATTAAAATGATAAAATATAAACATCTTGTTTTTTAATATAATTGTATTTATCCATGGGCCTTGCGAACATATTCATGTTGGCCATCCCTATAATATAGTATGTTATGTACAACTTTGTAGTCTCTTGGCTGTTTTCATACATCCAGCTTCAATTTCTATTGACTCGTTATATTGTTCATTATAAAAATTTGACTTTATATCAATCACACCCTTAGCAGTACCACACCGCAATGAGATACGATAAAGTAATAAAAATATTAGTGCATTCAATATAATACCTTAGAATTTACGATAAGTAAATAAGTCATTGGTAATAGACGATACCCAATATTGTTTATATTCATCATTCTACCTACTCCACGCTTGGAATTATACATAACACCTAGGTAAAGCTCATAATATTTGTATTGCTGAGGAATTTTTGGCATTTTGCTAAATACCCGATTTCCATATTTTGTTCGTAACATATATGTATGGTATGCATTAAAATAAATCAATAATTAATTTTAACAATGCATATAATATAATTTTTATTATTTAATCCGTGTAGAATCATATGTTGCGTAAAGAAGTACGTCATTTTAAAGAAATTACAAACCTAAGAAAATCTGATCAATGCACTCAGACTGTTGAAGAACAAAGTGTAGTGAGTAGTGCTATGGTAAGTAAATATGTGCATGTATGCTTAATTCAATTTTGTTTAATATTTTTAATATGTTCTTTTTTTAGATTGCTGGGCATAAAAGCATGGCTGAAAAAATTACCAAGCTGGAAAATGATAACCAAGTGATGAAAAAAATGTTACATCACCGGAAAAGTAAAATTGAAGAACTTCAAAAGCAACTCAATGAGAAACATTGTTAAATTTGATTAATAAGCTTTGCAGTTGATATTTATAATTATTGTTTATGTATTGTATAGATATCTTTTAAAAATTTATTAAGATTGAATTATATTTTAGATTTTTTCGTATTACCATTTTTTTTGGCTTAGTGGTATGCAATTTAGAAATTCTGTATTTTTTTAAAAAAAGTTATATAGAAAAAATATATTTGTTCCAGAATTTTTGAACTCAATAAAGTTAATAATACACAGAATTGTTAAACACCAAATTATAGTTGTGTGTGTGTTGTATATATTGACTTATCACCAGTTCAAATTTCAATGTTTAACATAAATAAAAATATTATGAATTTGTAAAAAACAGTTTCATATTTTGTTACTGTTTAATTTAATAATGTGTTCAATCTGTTCTTTTTTTCATTAAATATTTCGCGGCAACTGAGGCCATTGGATGTTGGATGATTTGATAGATTGTTATTGTGGGGAACTGTGAGTTTGGAACACGTATGTGTATATGTGGCATGGTTAACGTCGCTAAAAACCCGGAATGTCACCCATCCTGTTTTAACGACATCGGACGGTACTAAACCGCAGCACTGATTAACAAGTGTGGCTTACCACTCCACCATGCCATGCCACACTGAATTCATTTCTGTTTTATTTGTTATGTAATTGGTAAAAATAAAACATCAAATTCTATTTATTTTTTTATTGTAACTTTTAATCATTTCTAAATTATGTATATTAATTGTAAGTATATATTAGTAAATGTTATTAAAATATTCCATTTTTTTTTTTTTTTTTATTAAAACATCAAAAAGACCAAGTATATTTTCTTTTGCATAGCATGAAATAATTACCTGAATAACTTATGTTTTTGCAGTTGATTAATTCAAACCAAGTTATTTAGAAGAAATAAAACAGTGAAATCAAAGTTTAAAACGTTCAGAATAGCATATGCGTGTTTGAATACATGTTCCAGTGTTTTATATCATGCAACTCGTTATAAGTTCCAATGAGTCAACAAGCAATTATATTCCTCCAGAAATGAGACGATTTGTAACTTGTTATCAGGATAAACGTAGAAACAATGAAAATTACAATTTACTCACCCCAACTGAACAGTTACCAAATACTAATTTGCAAACAATTAAATCTACGTTAAATAGGACATTTTTTTTATTTCATAAAATACAATGTCTACCAGTTGGTCAATATGAGCCGTTTACGTTGACGAAAGTAGTATTTATATATTCTTACTCTGTGTTATTTACATAACCAACGACCAAAATTGTCGCATAGATATGACTTATAAATGTAATGCCCAAATGACCAATAATATACACCTTGATTATAATATGTATTTATATGTTTGCCATGCATAAGATCATGGTATTTGTTATGTTTACGTATCCTAGCCACAACAGTCGCGTTATCACACGGACACCGTCATCGTCGTCGAATTCTTATCATAAAAATATAATTGCTTAATAAAGAACTCTATATTAACATAATAATTTTGCAGTTAATGAAACATTGAAGATCATCAATTCGCGTTACACGTACAGTAATTGTATTCTCCTGTTCCGTTTCGTTTTCATCGTGTGCCAGCGGAGACGGTTTCCCCGCCTGGACGCGTTCAAAGATTCAGTACGACTCAACCGGATGAAACGTTGATTGAACTCGGTCGGAGAACCACGTCCATCGCCCCGGGATAAAACTTATTTGAAGACCATGTCGACTTGGGAAGGTATAATGTGTTATTGTTGGTTCTGTTCTTGTTCACATTTGTGACAATTCTAATCACTTTGTACCCTTACGATGGCCTCGTTAAGTCGGAGGATGTGTCATCAAACGTTATACAAAACAAAATAATTACAACCCCAGAATAATATTTGTATTGCTTTGATCATAAACGTTGCCCAGCATTTACACTGAATTAACTGACTAGTAGTAAATACACAAATACACAATTGACTCATCGATGAACTATAGGTGTTTGGTAAAAAGATAAGGAAAATTATAGAATCGCCAACTATCAACTTAGATTATTGAGCCTTATGTTGAATAAAAATAATAAATAACAGGTAGGAATTTCAAGTGCAAATCTCATTTATTACAATGTACTCTCAATGTTAAAACTTTATTTCCCTTAGAACAGTATTTTACATCGTTATTTTTCATAAAAATTCTTGTAACAAGTTTTTATATTATTGAATATTTATAGAGGAAAAAAATGCTAGCTTATGCCTATTGGCCCAATTAGATGAAATTATTGTGTTTATCTAAAATACCATTACCCTCTTGAATGCTTCCATTGTGCTATTTTTTTCCCCGCAGATTTGAGGAAACAAGCCAGAAGGCTTGAAACAGAAATTGACTCAATGTTGGTGTCATTGAGTAAAATAAGTACTAATAACCCAATGATGTATGGCGATGATGAATCACAATTGTTGTTGTCTGATGACAGATTTGATACAGCCACTTCTGAAATTGAAGAACTCCTTTCCAAGGTAAAATGTCCTCTTCATGAATATTCACAATTATATGTCAATGGATTTTTAGTTAAACACTGTAAATGAGAAAATGGGGGAATGGAGTTCTAGTGGAGAACAATCAACTGTTTCACAGAACCTGCACACTGTACAACGTCATAGAGACATTTTGCAGGATTACACTAAAGAATTTCGTAAAATACAATCCAATGTCCGAGCTCGAAGGGAAAGAGAAGATTTGTTGCACAGTGTCCGCCAGGATATAGAGTAAATATAATTTAATAATTATTATGTAATATATTACATAGTTTAACTTATAAATTTTTTAGCGATTACAAAAATTCTGGTACGAAAAACCGGCGTATGGATCTGTATGTCAAAGAACATGAGCATGTGCGTAATTCAGACCGTTTAGTATCTGATCAAATTACAATTGCAATGGAAACCAGAGAACATTTAGTGTCACAACGTCACCATTTCAAACGTTTACAATCAAGACTACATGACTTGTCAAGTAGATTTCCAGCTCTCAATACACTTGTTCAAAAAATTAACATGCGTAAAAAACGTGATTCCTTAATAGTTGGCGGTGTTATTATTACATGTACTTTTATCATTCTCTTGTACACTTTTCACTAGGCATAATTGGTGACATATATATAAATATATATTTAAAATGGATATTATTCCAATTTTATTTTTAAATAATTACGAAGATAATTTTACTTATATTATATTCTCGTTTTATTATTATAGTTACATAATTCTTATTTAATAAAAAAAAAATTAAATTTAAAAGTCATAGGGTAATGCTTTAACCTCACTTAGACATTCATCAAATAAATCTGCATATCCTTCAAATTTCCTGATTAGTACTACAACTGCTGAACGTTTAACACCCATTGCAGATCCTAAATCTTCGCGTGAAGGTACATAACAGTATGGCAGGTTTTTTGTCTCGCACACTCCCGGTAAATGGCTCATGATGTCAATAGGTGAAACATCACCAGCAAACACTACAATGCCTGTTTCACCTCTCCTGATTCTTCTTTGAACTTCTTTCAATCCTACTCTTAAATAAGTTTTTTCTTTGTGTGCTACAATTAAAAAAACATTTGATTATTATCATAAATATTACCAAATAATTTCTATTGAAACTAATAAATAATCCATAAATATACAAACATCAATAAAATCATTATCATGATTGCTTATTTGCCATCAAATATTTTATACATTCATTGTTAAAAATGTCTATAATACTAACATATTCATATTATATTTTATGTGAAATTTAAATAAATATTTGTTAACCATGAATAATGTATATTAGATTTCAACGATAGGAGAACATGTGTTAATGAGGTTCAAAATACAAATAAGCAAATAAGAGTGACACTAGGTATCATTGGACCGTTTCAATGGTGTGGGGAAAATTATCCCATCAAAGAATATATTAGATAGATACGCCGAAAAACTAACGATCAGCGAAACATGACAATCCCGGACGACACTTAAAACGATAACAACAATACTTGAATAACGAACCTTTCTTAACGAGTTTGTAGAGTTTTTTCGTGAGCGCCTTGGACGCCAGAGGTTTGGCGATTTCATTCAGAAACTTGATCCTGGTGGAGTACGGAACTTTATCGGCTGTGGCGGACTCGTTCATGCTAACGTCTGCGGTCATGGTGTGTCGTGGAGACGAGCGTAAATCAGACGGCGTGAAAGTTTCTAATACGAAACGGCTTAGAAAAGTTGGAAACTTTGAATGACAACAACAGCGTGTACAACGTTATCGTCGCTTGTTTATGTTCGAATTCGAACCTTTAAGGTTAATAGTACAGCAGTAGAGCTGCGCACGTGGGATTACGGGGGACGGGGCTGTCCGTCCGTGTGATGTTATTGTTGTTAACAATGTTAACACACGGCTCTTTTATCTCTCTCCGTGGTTTTCCGCCATAGATAATATTATCTATGTTTTCCGCCCGTTTTTTAATAACATTGTCAATTTAATGTTAATGTGTCGATGGTGCGTGCGTGCGCGCGGCCGATAAAGCGAAAATCCAACATCGACACGGGGACCGACGGTTATCGCACAACCGCGGTTACGGGGCGCGATGTGCGCGGACAAAACATATGTGTGACGTGGAGCGGCGGGACGGGGTCGGCAAAGGACGACGCCATTTTGTCGATCGCCGTCCGCGGCCATCACAGTGTCAGATTATAATGATATTATGTATATTGTGTACATACTTGTCATTATTTTTGGTATCTGTATATAATGTACGCTTGTAATATCATCTATAATCTATATTCCCGTTCGTGAACAATTGTGCATGGGACCGGTGACACAACAGCGAATTTCCACTCCGCTTTACATTTATGTCCACCCGTGTGGCCGTGTCTGCTGTGTCAAACTGATTGTACTATTCATAATTTTCTCTGTCGTATGATCGCGACGTTCTCCGCGTCTGATTAGTGATTACCGTTTACGCTCGTTCATGATGGTCTAAAAGTAACGTTTCCGGAGTTACACCGCAGCAGCTGTGCTTAGTTTTTTTTTCCCCCGCTTGATAATCGACAGCAAGACGAACTTACTGAACGAAAGCGTCGTTACTCGATAGCTAGAAGAGACCAAAACCAAACCAAACATGGAGAGTCTATGCAATTACGCCAGTGACGACGACAACAGTCCTAGCCCCAAAAGAGAAGTCACCGTAAGTTCGATTGAATTTTGTTATTTTTACCTCGTTTCATATTGCTTACACTTCGAAACAGTGATCACAACAACTTTATCATCAATAATTATATTATTAATAATATACTTGTGTAAGGGACTTTTATGTTCGATTTACTGCTATCCTCATGTATGTCATAGGTTAATTAATGTGGACTAATTACGACTTGAATGTATTTTGTAATTTATATGTAGGTACGTGGTAAATGTAATTATAAACACCAGCTGATTAGCTTCCTTTGTCGCCATCATTTTTAATGTATCCAAATATCCAATATGTGCTCGTTAAAAAATATAAATATTGTTTTTCTCTACGAATTACTCTTAGAAATTTCATAATTTAAAAAAAAAAAATTATAAAATATTTCGTTTTAGTAAATACTTGTCATTATTTAAACCATATATTAAATATGTTTAGACTAAACTTACCAGAGCTAATGGAATGGAAGCTGATGCAAATTATGAACAAGTTACCATGGAAATGAGTGAGGTATGAACAAGTAAAACATTAATCTATTCAGGTTAATGTAGTTAAAGGACTTATAATATCATTAGGTTGACATATTTCTATAATTCTAACATATCTATGAATTATTATACTTTACTTTGTGTAAAGAAACTATTTTAAAATATTAGATGTATTATATAATGATATTATGTCATTTAAATCAATTATTTTCCGACCACCTACAACAAGTCAGAATCAACTGTCTTTATTAACAATTTTCATTGAGTTCAAAATAAGAAGAAGTGTGCACCAACTATTTCTTGATATTAAGTTGTTCTTATGAACATTGATTAATATATATATTGTTATAAAATCAGTGTTATTACCATGGGTTGTATATCCATACCCCAACAAAATTGTTTACATTATTTTTATGAGTAAATAGTTAGTATTCAACATTTCATTCCATTTATAAAGCTTCTTGTTTCCTATTGAGTATGCAAAGTTTTTCAATTAATAATTATGTATTCATGTTATACACATTATTATTATGCTTTATGAAGATATCAAAAAAATTGGAAGAATTTTAGTACATATCTTAATTTCGTTCATTTTTAATTCCACTGTACCTATCCTCTTAATGATATTTTTGTTTTCATTCCGAAGATTTTATTAAAGAAACCAGCCATTCAGTATGATTACACAAGTCGTCCTGGTTAAATTCATATGACCAAGACAGCAGGTGGGTAATACACATTTTGAAGTAGGCTATTACAAAAAAAAAAATTATATAAGCTAATGTACCTTATGCAATTCTAAAAAAAAAAAGTAAATCCGGTAAAACCAATATTAACACGACATTGTTATGAAATTATATATAAAATAGTCCACGAGTAGTCAGTCGAGTATGGGAGAGTCTCTTGCCATTGATTCTTTGCGCCGCATGAAGAGGAAATTTGTTTGTGGCTGATTATCAATACTGTACGTTCACATTGGTGAGTAATAACGAAAAACAATCAGGTAAACCCTTTCCCGCTAGACGTCATTCTCTGTGAGCTGTGGCCTTGAAGAAGGTATATTTTTTTATTTATCATTAACTGTTAGGTAATAATTATTAATTTAAAATACTTGTTGACCAACTTTATTTTTTCTAAATTGACTATAACAGTATATATTTTAAGTATATACTTGTTTATAGTCATCATTTTATTTATCAATTTACATTTGATAATAACTTATCAATACAATACATATAAAGACACAATTGACTGATAACAAATCTGTTTAACTTGGTTAAAAAAAATGTAAGAACCTTATATTTATATAATAATTAATTTAGTTATATATTTTCAGCAGGAATCAAACCATAGTTCAACCAAATCACCTCATCGAAAAGATCAAACTTCACCTTCTAGTTCAACATCATCTCCTACTTCTATTTCCCAGACTTCGCGATCACATCGTAGCAGAAAATATGAAAATCATAGTGATGCAAAAACAAGTAGCTCTGACGAAGAAAAGATAAAAAGTCACAGTCGTCATAGAAGGTACTTACTGTTATTTTACACAATATTCATTGTCTAATCAATTTTAATTAATGTTTTAGAAATAAATCTAGAGATCGCCATAGTAAAAAACATTCTCGTCGATCACGAAGTCGTAGTAATGGTAGAAAACGTTCTCGAAGATCTCGTAGTCATAGTCGTAACAAAAAACGATCCCGGAAATCACATAGCCGTAGTGAAAGGTATTCAAATAATTATAAATATAGTTATTAAAAATATATCGAATATAATGTTTATTAACTATTTTAAATTTTTAAACAGAAATGGTGGTAGTCGAAGATCAAGTCCATATTCTAGACATGAATCGAAAAACAGTCATAAAAAACATAGTCGGTCAAAAAGTAAAGAAAAATGTACAACTCATAATTATTTCTTGGAAAAAAAGGCAAATAATAAAAGACAAAGTAATTATTTTATTTTGATTATTGATTTTATTTCAAATATTAAGATTTTCTTTATTATTATTAATTATTATTATTATATTGATATTATTATTGTTTATTTTTAGTTTTAGATAAATTGGGAATTGAATTAAAAGTTCCATCAATTGGAAATTCCACTTTACCATCAACAACACAAGTCACCCCTCAACAATTACTACAAAAATCTATGGAAGCACAAGTAGAAAAAGTTAAAGTGCAAACAGGAATAGAGTTACCATCATATTATAATCCAGTTGCTGTAAATCCAAATAAATATGCTGAACAGATTCAGAAACGAAAACTTTTGTGGGGAAATAAACAAAATAATGATGTTGTTAAACAAGTTGAAGAAAGTAAACCAGCTGTTGCAGTAACTAACAAAACAGCAACTATTTGGCAGTCCACTAAGTTTGGAGACCAAGATGGTAAAGTTACTGCCAAGTTCAAAAGACTTATGGGCATCAAGGATAGTGAAAAAGGTAAAGTACATTGGATCTCCATGCATTTCTATACTCTATATAAATATTATTTATTTATTTTTATCATCTAGGTGTTGATAATCATACTTCTCAACCAGGACAATCAAAAGACATAATTAAAAAGCAAGAAGAAATGTTTAATTCCATGGAAAGTCAGTATGAAGTCGCCCGTATGGCAACACATACACATCGGGGGCTAGGTCTTGGATTTGGTACATTTCAACAGCGGTAGATCTTAATATCTTAAAAAATTTATATAATTATTGTACATTGAATACCACTATTAGTGTTAAATTGTAGGTTTCTTATTATGAAATCTTGTGTATATTTTACATTTAACATTTGTTTTATTTAAATACATAACATAATTTTTGTTGTTTACATTATATTTACCTTCTTAAATTCTTTATAATTCCATACGAGACCATCGACTTGTTGAATTTTGTTGATTATTAGTTAAATGTTTCATAATTAAAAGTGCAACATTTTTCGCACCAATACAACTCATTTCCATAGCACTTGCTGCCCATTCTATGGCATTAATGTGGTAAAGTCGATTTGCAATATGAAAACTCCGTGGTTTAGTTGGTAGTTCATAATGAGGATATGCTAACCAATCCATAACTCGAACTTCTTTAGTGTTAAAAAATAACTGATCTATTTGATTGTTAGTAAGTGGTTGTTGAGAAAATATTTTCCAAATATTTGATTTTCCCGTTTCATCAACACCTTCAATATTACTGATTGAATTGTAAAAATTATTATCATTGGTTGAGATGACTGTAAACGGTGCATTATCATCTGAAAGAGGAGAAAATTGTTGTTTGTTTAAATCCCCAACTATCAATGTGCATACAGTCCTGTGATATCTTCCTTCGTGATTCAATTCAATGGGCATATCAGTAAAATTTATTGGTATCTTCTGATTCTGAGTAAGAGGTGCTGCAATTACTACATAATCGTATGTAGTATTTTTTCTAGTATTTGTGAATAAAGTATATGAGTTATTATTGTATGTTATTTTAGTAACATATTCATTTATTAATCTTGCTTTAGACTTTTCTAGAAGTTTTTCAGGAACTCTTTTATTACCGCCTTTTACCGCCCATAATGATCCATCCATTCCAGCCATTGAAACTGACCCTTAAATATTTTCAAATATTGAAACATATTATACATCATTAATATATTTTTTGCTTATAATGAAATAGTACCCTTTCATCAAGGTTAGTAATATATGAATTTAACTGAACTTTAAATAAGCTGCTGATCTAATAAGAAGTTAAATATTATTTTCAAAACAAAGAACATAAATTCAATGTATTTCCTTGATCAGGTATATCCGTATATCCATATATTCCGTGGTGGACTAGCATTTCAGATCTTTTGCAATGACACAACTCTAATATATAAGATGGTACTCTAATAGTTAACATTAAATGTTTAATGGTAGTGAGGTGTTTAAGTACTACAGAAGACGGATATAACCAAAAAAGGAAATATATATATATATCAAAGATGGGTAACTCGATGCAAACATGACTAAAGGGCTAATTACATGAAATCTAGCATAATTGGTTATGAGGCTAGAGAACATAATTAAAATAAAAAAAGATAAAAGGTTATTAAAATTTACAATTTACCTTTAATAGTTTAGTATTAGATAACAATTCTATTCTACGTTTTACGATAAACATTATATTAATTTTATAAATAAAATTAAATACAGAAAAATCCTAACATTTTATATTTTTATGAAGTAATTTAAAATGTAGCATGGGTCAGTTAAAAATAGTATGCAAACCGCCAGTTGCCCATCCTTGATTTATATGATTAAATAAATATTACCAACTTATAATGTAAAAGTATATTTTTTAAGAAATCAATCAAATTAAATATTTTATATTCTCGGCCATGTTTAGAAAAAAGGTATGTCAATAAGAAGTAACTCAATACAAAATATGAAAATAAATTCTTACCAACAAACTCATGAGCACTAATATTTTGTCCATAGTTAACTCTAAGGGAAGCTTGCACAAGTTCTGTGACCACAATTTCAGGAAGATGTTCATTTTTCGTAAATCCATCTTTTACAGATATATTAAGATAATCAACAAATGATGGATCCATTGATGATAATAAGTCCTGCACTGTATCAAAACTTTCACCATCTGATTGTAATTTATATATTCTATAACAAAAAATAAAAATAAAATTATTAGAATATATATTATTATTATAAATTTTATTTAATATTAAATGAAACTCTTCACAATTAATTGTTCATTTTCTGACCTCTCAAACTTGTTAAGTGTAATGTCAACAAAACTTTGTAAAGTTTTTATACTGTATCCATAACGCCATAACATTTTTATTACATTTAACATATCATTAGAATTTTCTACAAAACCAAACTCCTTTCCATTGTGTAAACCAAGCAGTTGATCATTAAAAAGCTGCGTACGTTTTTGAAGACCTAATTTCAAATACATAAATATATTTATATTGGAAAAAAGAATATGTTAGTAAACTCACCAAAATTGCTTACAAAATTAGACATGTATCTGTTCCTCTTGTGTATGACTGCTCCTCCCGTCTCATATTTATTGCCATCATTCAATGTTATCGTGGCCAGTCTACCACCTACTATATTACCTTCATAAATATCTATCACTGCAAAATCTTTAAATATTTCTCTTAAGAAATATGCACAAGATGTTCCGCCAATGCCACCACCAACAATAGCTATATAGAATAAGAATAATAATTTAAATAATAAAAAAAGCATTCAAGTTTAAAAAAAACATACCAATATTTAAATTTTCTTGGTAAGTGAATGTTAATATAGTAACTATCCATAAAACTTGTGATACAAGGTATTTCATTTTGTCTGCTACAATGAAATTAAACTCCTATTATTTAACAACTTGTTTTCATATAAAAACACATAACAAATATAAATTAATTTTATATACATTTATCTAAGAGATACATAAAGGAAATAGGAATCTTATTTACTATACTTACAATTTTTTTTAAATAAAACTGTTTTTGAGTACATATTCAGTTATTCAACAAATTGAAAGTAAATAATAATAAATTTTGAACCCTGACAAAGTTCTCAAAAATGGCTAGGTATTGTCCAATTTATTTGGTATTAATTGTCTTAAAAGTTCCAAAAAATTGTAAGCAATTAAATTTATATAAAATAATATTTTAAAAACATTTTGAGTGAAAACTTTATAAATAAATTACCTAATTGATCAGTTATGAGTCAAAACTGGATGGATTATAATGTTCATATTTCACGGAAAATTAACTGCCCACAGAGATGAAGATTTTGCTGAAAGATATTATATAAATTAAACATGCATCATCAGTTTTAAAGTATATAATGTATTAAGAATAGAGTATTATTGTCTTATATTATTATGCACACAAATTTCATTAATACTAATTTACTTTCAGGGAGTTAAGTTTAAAGTTAGTCGAAGCTAATTTAAATGTTTGACGACCATGATCCTGCAGCCACCACTGTCGCAATAATAAAACGAGAGTTAAATTTGGATTGTTCAACGACCAAGGACAAAATATTACATCATAACAAATTTTAATTGATATCAATTACTGTTATCAGCTATCACTAGCTAATTGTTTTGGTGCGCGCAGAATCCCAGCCTCAGATTTTCCTTGTGAAACCGATGGGTTAATCTCAAATGTTCTATGCATTATTGTTTTTATTATTTTCCATATCCTCTAAGACCAATATTATCGTGTGAATAACTATTGTGACAGTATGCACTACGCTGGGTTCTTTCATATTATCTAACAAACATACTTAAGACTTAACATGGTGATGTACACATTTTAGTCCGAATCATAAATGGTTATAATTTTCGATTTTTCCGAGCGTTTGATTATTTTTTCATTGCTTGAACCTTCTTCGATCTCCCAAATTTGGAATCAAACCTCCCTAATTAGGTTTTGTGATTTTAATCGACAGAATTCGATGACTAGGGTTTAGATATTAAATTTCCAGAATACAACAAAATTATTAGGTATATATTTACGATTTGTCGAGTCTTGTTATAATATAATAATCTTGTTTTATAATATAGATAGGTTCCTATATACACGTTATTGTGAGTTAATGAAGATTAAAAATGATGTAAGATATTGATTTATATTGGTTATTAGTATGCATTTGTAATAACATGGACCCCCTATATTATTTGCAATAAATTTATTATTACATTATTCTTTTCGTGTGTATACTACATTAAAAAGACTGTGACATGAATTGTGTTATGATAATTGTTGGGTTAAGCCGTTGAACGCTATTCAAAGAAAAAGTTATCTGCGTTTTACCAATTTCAGAAAGATTACATAATTAGACTTAATTGACATAATTTAGCATTCGAATTAGTAATGTAACTTTTAAAATGTTTAAAATGTTTAAAATGACGGACAACCGGGAAAACATGCATTATAAATGTCATGATAAATTATAATATGCCCAATTATGTTTGATTATAATTTAATTTTATAAACTATGTTATGTCATGTGGATTTACTTACAATGCTGAGCTCAAAGTATAATATTTATAATCATTTTTCATTGATATCTTACAAAAACATTTCACCTTTTTATAATTATATCGATATAAATCTTCACTATAAAATAAACTAATTCGTGACTTATTTTAATTGTTTAATGTTACTTTATTAATATCAATTTACATAAATCGTTTTTTAGGTCCACAAATTATTATAAATTGTACATTAAGTATTCAACAATTTTGTACTGCCACATTGCAATGTTAAAAGTTAAATGCTTCTTGTAAGTTTATCATATTTTTGATATCTCAAATCCAAATTCATATTAACTTACTAGCGTACCTAATACCTACCTACATATATGTAAATTCGTACAATTTTTAAATCAATTTTCTTCTACATATATATTTCAATGAATTTGACTGATTAGATTGATTTTATTCGATGGTTCATATTTATTTTAAAGGATTTTTGGAAATATGATTGTAAAAACACTTGGCAGCGTAAGCACTACGCAATAGATTAGATACAGGTACAATACATAAAATGTCCATATATAGGTATCGATTTTATGTAGACCCTGCTGTGTTGATATTAATAAATTATTACTTTTTACACCCATGCCCTATTCAATAGTTGGATTAAATTCCACAGTACGAACACATTATATTGTGAATAATTAATGTATTAAACTTACATTACCAATAACGACAGCGCTTCTCAAATTGTGGGTCGTGAGAACTTTTATGTTTTTTTAAACTGTATTACTATTAATACTAAATAGTTTTGACAGTATTATTGTAAATTCAGATATTTCCCGGAAACCGTAGTACACCCGAACCATTATTCAATATTCATAATATCAATTATTTTGTTGTTTAAAATAATTTGGGTGTGATCCAAGTTTTCGAAGGATCTACATTTATTATCACGGTGCGCAATGCAAAGAAAAAAAAAACGGGTGGGCCTCGCTTTGCTGTACAGTTGGGGGTGGAGTGTATCTCGTTTATAGGATAGGTCATTATTACAATGGATTTGTTAAATTTGAATGCAATGATAGATATCATTGTATACGAATAACGA